>VTPC01000972.1:31342-76420 GCA_011009095.1 Ignelater luminosus
AACAAAGAAGAACGGGAAAGGAACATAAATTATAGGAGATGGTAATCTGCTTATATATGGAGGAGTAGAAGAAACGGAGTGGGCAAAAGGAGGGGTAGCTAGTTTGATCCTAAAAGATAAAGTAAATAAAGTTAAGAATTGGGAGATAATTAACGAGAGACCGATGAAAGTTGAGGTGAATATGAATACAGATGAAACAGTTACTTTGGTAATAGTAAAGGGTTTTCCAATAAGAGATGTTATTTTGAATAGCCCGCTATTTCGGTAGATGTCACTTTTGAAGCTATCATTTTTTGACATTTGACAAGTAGAAACTACGCCATTAATAAATATGGAACGATACACGCTTCAACAACGCATTGAAATTATTAAAATTCACTATAAAAATGGTGAAAATTTGGCAGAGACGGTTCGTAAAACTCGAACATTTTTGGGTCACCGTGAAGCACCTTGTCGGACCGCAATACAGAAATTGGTGAAAAAATTCGAGCTCTTGGGACAAGTTAGTGATGTGAAGAATAAAACCCGTGCACGTCGCTCAAGAACAGCCGAGAATATTGCTGTTGTAGCCGAAAGTGTTAAAGAAAACCCAGGTTTGTCCATTCCTCGTCGTTCTTTGGAATTAGCCATTCCACAAACGTCATTACACCGTATTTTGCATAAAGATTTGGGTCTTAAGGCTTATAAAGTCCAGTTAACACAAGAACTCAAGCCGGCCGATCATCAACAACGTCGTGTCTTTGCTGATTGGGTCGTTGAAATGCATGAAAATGATCCAGAATTCCATCGAAAAATCATCTTGAGTGATGAGGCCCATTTCCACCTCGGTGGCTTCGTCAACAAGCAAAATTGTCGGATCTGGGGCTCAGAAAATCCAAGAGTTATTGTTGAAAAGTCTCTCTATCCTCAACGTGTGACTGTTTGGTGCGGTTTATGGTCCGGCGGAGTCATTGGACCTTACTTTTTCGAAAATGAGGCTGGAGCAACAGTTACGGTGACTGGATTGCGCTATCGAGAGATGATTAACGATTTTTTATGGCCGGAATTGGATGGTATTGATCTGGACAACGTTTACTTTCAACAAGACGGCGCTACGTGCCACACAAGCAACGAAACCATTGATCTTTTACGGAAAAAGTTTCCGGACCGTGTTATCTCTCGAAGAGGTGATCACAATTGGCCACCGAGATCTTGTGATTTAACACCTTGCGACTTCTTTCTTTGGGGCCACGTGAAAGAGAAGGTCTACGCCAACAGCCCAGCGTCGATTCAAGACCTCAAAGATGGAATTCGTGAGGCTATCGAGGACATAGGGCAGCCACTTTGCGATTTGGTTATGGAAAATTTCATGAAAAGGATATTGTCCTGTAAGCGTGGTCGTGGTGGTCATTTGCCTGATGTTATTTTCCACTATTAACGGCATACCTTCCTCTTTATAATGAAATAAACATCCGATCATTTATATTAAAAAATGGCACTTTTCTTTGAATATCAAAATAACACCCCTTATTGGAAAACCCTTTATATGGCCCAAATGAAAAGGACAGAATTGAAGTGAGAAACAAATTCTGGAATCAGTTGCAACAAATTATAGAAAAATATACAGGTGATTTAATAATATTGGGTGACTTTAATTCAAGAGTTGGAAATAAGTGCGATAATTGGAGAGCAGTAATAGGAAAATATGGAAAGGAAGCTGTGAATGCAAATGGAAAAAGATTGCTTGGATAATGATTTTGCAATAGCTAATACATTTTATGAACACAAAGAAATACATAAAATAACAAGAGATATTACACAACGTATTGAAAAGTCAATAATAGATTAAATAGTAGTACCGCCTAACTATAGTAATAAAGTCAAGGACGTTAGGTTAAAGAGAAGCTACGAGATAGGAAGCGATCATTATCTACATGAAGTAAAAATAAAGAAAGACAAATTAAGAAAAGAACAAAAGAATGATACCAAGATGAATTATAAAGGAAGAATAAGAAGTTACAAATTAAGAGACCCAATGATTAGAGCAAAGTACAAACAAGCAACTGAGGAGAAGTTTTACAAAGAAAGTTCGAATAATCAGGAATTATAATTGGAAAATAAATGAAAAATTTTCAAAGAAACATTATTTGACATTGCGGGAAAAATTTGCGGATTTTCAAAGCGTCACGTTCACAGGAAACAAACTAACTGATGGAACGAAGGTATTAAAAATGACGTAAAGGCAAAGAAAAAACTCTGGTAGAACTACTTGCAAGATAAAACTCGATAAACGCACGAGCAATACAAAAAAATATTGATCAAAGAGGGGAAACTAAACGATTAAAAGGATTTTGTAAGAGCAATGGAAGAAAATAGTGTGCAAAACATAAAGTTATTCTATAAAATATTAAAAAATATGAGAAACAAACAGAAATAAGGCTTAGGCAGGTCATGGACTTTGTGGAACTTTTAAATAACGAAAACAGTATGGATAATAAATAATATATGGAAATTAAGAGCAACGACAAGAAGGAAGTAAGGATAGATTATTAAAAAGGCCTTGGTAAAACATGGGACAGTATAGCTAGATTATTTGGACATGAAAAAACCTGTATGAAAACACAACCAACCAAGTAAGAACGTGCAATCGAACATCAAAGATATTCACAAACAGTAACGGGATAATGGAAAGGGGCGTATTAAGCCCTCTCTTTTTATAGGCGTTATAGATGAGGTAATAAAAGAAAGTTAGAATAAAACAAATAAGTACGTGGTAGAATTTAACAAATTGCAAGCTGTGAAAGTAGAAGCTTGCGCTTTTGTTGATGATGCACTGGTAGCTATAAATGAAAGAGACTTGGAAGAAAACATGGAATTCTGGACAGACGAGTTAACAAAGTGTAACCTAACTATCAATCTGGAAAAAAGAAAGGTGATGGCTATAGCTACAAAAAAAAGTAAAGATAAATATTGAAATAGGGGTAACGATAAATGAAAAAGAAACACAAGAGAACGTGATTAAAAATAGAATAAAGGTGGGAACAAGAGAAAGAGATATGCCGGTGAAAACAAAAATGACAATATTCCAAACCATTTATATACCAGTACTGACGTACCGGGCAGAAAACTGGATTATAAGCGATAACTATGAAAAACGTCTGCAAGCTATCGAAATGAAGTACCTAAGGAAGGTAAAGGAAGATAAAAGGAAGAATGAAGATATCAGAATGGAATTAAAAGTAAAACCATTAAAAGAAAAAATAGAAGAAAAGAAGTTGAAATAGGTGGGACACATGTTAAGAATGGATGGAAGTAAAAACAGTATGGAATGCAAAAGCAATAGGGAAAAATAGAAGAGGCAGGCCAAGGCAAACGTGGAACAACAGCGTAAAGGAAATACTGAAAAAAAGAGAAAACTTGGGCAGAGGCGAAAGTGATTGCTCCAAACAGAAGATAGTGGACCAAATTTGTTGAAATGTAGTATAGTGGTATCCTCGACACCTCCGGGTATAAGACGTCTTTGATTATGTATGTATGTATGTATGTAGGTTGTAATCATTTATTTCAGTAATTTTTTTTTGTTGTATGTGCTTTAAGCTATTTTAAATTTTTACCGTCGCCGACATGGTCGTCTGTGCAAAAAGAACTGGATTAGGACTGTGTTGTGATAATTTCTTTTCTTCTCCAAGTCAAAGCAGGCAGGTTGATTGCGAAGCCTCCTTTGCTACGACAAGACTCCTGCAACTGGCGCTCCTAGATTTTAGCTCAAATTATCTTTTTGCTGACGCCTACAATCCTTTCGTATTGTATACAGGTCTATATCTATATGGTCTCACTGTTTACGGACCATCTCCTTTTCCACTCGAGCAAGCTTTCTGGCACTTCTATTTACTGTTCGAGTTACCGCTGGTGAGTCATAAAATTCCATTTGCCCATAACACATTATCAGGTGATACTTATTTACTGCGCCATGTCTTTTTGTTAATGTTTTATGGTAGTAGCAGTAATGATTGTCCCTGTTTTGTTATTCTTGTTTGTGGTATCAGAAAAGTAACTTTATTAATTTGTTTAATTCTGGCCATTCTATCTGATCCTTAGTCGTTACAACTCTCATTTGTCTCCTTTTTTCTATTAACAGTTTGGTATTTTCGCTAAATTCCTCTGTTGTGTTTTTGTTTTCCGCTTTTTTCGTTTGCTGATGTCTGAATCGCTTCTGTTATTCTTTTTGTGTGTTCGCTTATTTCTTTTGTGGGATCTTTCTTTAAATTATTCAGATGCTTTTTAATTTCTTCTTGGTATTTGTCTGCTTGCCTAGTTAGCATTTTGGCGTTGATTGGTTTGCGTCCATTCGTAAGTCTCTTTATTCTTTTTGCATGTGTATTAAAGCGTATTCTTGCTTTCATCATTCTGTGATCGTTTCCTATTCTTATTGAATTCAGCACTGTTACGTCTTCTACCAATTGTTTAAGAGGATGTAGTCAATTTTATTTTTTACCTTGAAGTTGAGACTTTTCCATGCCCATTTCCTAGTTTCTCGTTTTTTAGAGAAGGTGTTTATGACGAAAAGTTTATTAGTTTTTGTAAAATTTAGTAGTATTAAGCCTTTTTCATTTCGTTTTCCACTTCCATTATTACCTAAAGTGTTTTCACTTTCCTCTTATTTCTTACAAATTTTTGCATTAAAATCGCCTATTATCAGCGTATATGTTGCAATGTTGTTTTCAAGCGTAAAATGATTCCACCTCTTCGTCATCATAATCACATATGTCGATAATTTTTGGGTAATTTCATAATTATGTAGGCTAATATGTCCGATAGTCCTACGTACTTTGTCACTGTGTTTGCAAACTTTTTATTTACTAGGAATCCTATTCCATTTACTCTAGCTTCTTCTTGGCCTTTGTGGTACAATATGTGTTCTGAATTTAGTGTTACTAGATCTTCTGTAGTTCATCGGACTTCACTGAGTCCTATTACGCCCTACTTAATTTTGTTTCCTTGATTTTGTGGCTCTTCTAATTTTTTGTTTGTCGATAAGTTTTAACGTTATATGTTGCTACATACATTGTCCTTTTTCTTATGGTCTTTTGATTATTATTCTTAGCACCAAATCGCTGCCATAATTGTAGGGTTTAAGACTTCCGGGGACTGAGGGCCTTTTTTATGACGAGTGTTCATAAATGGGTTTATTACCTTTACTTCAGGTAAAATGATTTGCTCGTATTTGTAAACTAACATAATTATTTTCAATTCCATTTGATTTACGTCTTCTTTTGCCCAAAAAGGATCTCTTATAACGTCTAGATCTACTATCTCACGTTCAGAAATAATGAAAAATATTTTCTAGTTAGTATATCTAGTATATTATTGTAGTTTACCCATTCAGATTCTTTGGCAGCAATTTCTACAACGTCAATGCTTTCTTCTAAATCATTGTCTTGTAATAAGTCTGCTGCAACTTCAGAAACAAGTTTACTACCCAAAGAGTTTTCTTCCGTAAGAATTGTTACACCCTTAAAAATTATTAAATAAAGGATGGTTTTGCATTTTATTTTAATAAATCATCTACAGAATTATATGTGTATATATTGTAAATAATCATTTCTTCTTCAGGTCCCTCATTCCCTGTAAACATAATTTATTAAATTAACAGTATCAAAAAATCATTACTCATCATTGTTCATTACTCGTGACTTTGCCTTCATTACTTTGGTTAACCTCATATCATTTTTATTTGTACTGCAACCTATAAAAGACAATTAATTAATATTTTCTTAATAAAATATATAAACACAGAAATTCGTTATAACCTGTCATGTTCTTCTGCCATTTGCAATTTGACTGGCTGAACTCGGTTTCGCTTATCAGATGATTCAATAGCGTACCCATAAAAATCTCTTCTATCTAATTTTGGTTGTACACCATTTATTAATTTATTGTTATTATTCTTTACCTTTATTTCGTTTCTGTTTATCGAATTCGTTAAATCCCTGTAAACTTTATACGAGGGTTGCTATTTATATTTCTGGCCTAACAATGAAAAAACAAGTATTTATGATCGAAACTAGTTTTATTGTTTTTCAAAATATTCTCCATTAAGATTGATACACTTTTACATGCGTTTGAACCAATTTTCAAAGCACTTTTTCCACTCTGTTTGAGGCAGCTCCAAAATATGCGTTTTGAAACAAAAAACGGCTTCTTCTGTTGTTGAAAATCGTTGACCACGCAGTTTGTTTTTGATGTACGGGAATAAAAAGAAGTCATTGGGTGCCAAATCAGGGCTGTATGGTGGATGGCCCATCAACTCGACCTTCTGGCTGGTTAAATATTCAATTGTTTGAGCAGCGGTGTGAGAGCTTGCATTGTCATGATGAAGAATGATTCGCCTCTTCTTTGAAGTTTTTCGAATTTCTCCAATGACTTCTGGCAAACAAATGGTTGTGTATCATTCAGAGTTGACCGTCTTACGTTGCTCTAACGCCACTGTTGCCACATGACCGGTAATGCCAAAGAAACAGGCAACCATTTGCTTCGATGTGCTTCTTCCGCGAACAACTTTTGTTGGATTTGGCTCGTCTTGAAAGACCCACACAGTTGATTGCTGTTTTGTTTCGGGGTCATATGCGTAGTTCCATGATTCGTCACCTGTGCAGATGTTATACACAGCATTTGATGCACCTTTCGCAAATTTTTTCAACATTTCAATGCACCAGTCGACGCGAGCCTTCTTTTGAGCATTGGTCAGGTTATGCGGGATCCAAAGGGAACAAATTATTTTTACGGCCAAATAATCATGTAATATCTTGTTGATGCTAATCATACTAATGCCCAAAGATGCCTCAATCTCACGGTATGTCACATGACGATCTTGTTTAATCAGTTCACGCACAGCATCGATGTTTTCAGGCACAACGACAGATTTTGGACGGCCTTCACGGATTTCGTCCTGGAGTGAACATCGGCCACGTTTGAATTCATTATATCAGTTTTTTTACAGTGCTGTAAGATGGAGCTTCATCGCTATATAAGTATTAAGTTCATTGATGCATTCTTGTCGTGATAATCCACGTCGAAAGTTATGAAAAATAATTGCACGAAAGTGTTCACGGGTCAATTCCATTTTTTACTAGGGAATGCACTTTTCAATTAACTGCAAACAACACTAATCGCACTCAAATGACAAAATGTTGTGGTTGAGGTTATGTTCAACAATGTAAAGTTTACACCGGAAATGTCAGCTGACGCCTGGAAACAGTCAGTGTTGCCAAGGCCAGAAATATAAATAACAACCCTCGTATTAATGCAGTACTTAATAAATTTATTTAGTAAAAGTGAGCTCACCCGCCACTGATTTTCAAAATATGAAAGAGGTCGCTCCGAGTGTGGAAATCTTTTAATACAATTTCTAATTCACTTCCCTTCACTTCCGGTCACGTTCATGGTTTAAAAATATCCTATCGTCCTGTTTTGAGGAAGATTTAAAAAAGGAATTTCCCATCCTTTTATTTCATGGCTAAGAGAAGCCATCCAGATTTTCTGGGATGAAAGAAAACTCCTCACATTGGCAAGTTGAATTTCATCAGTGTATTCAATTACATTTTGGATTTATTACGCAGGAATAACCTTTCATCACGTGGAAGGTAAATAACTAAATAAATATAAAAGTGAATTAAATTTTATTAGATGTTCTGCAACTATATGAATTTCTTTGAACCTAACTGTTTGGTCAGAATATTTCTTAAAACGATTTCGTTATTCATAGGTTTTTTTTAATGCATTTATATGCATTACGGGAAGACTACCACAGAACAATAAGTCGCTACCCTCGGAGAGGCTACCGTTTTCTCAGAACAATTAAGTCCATCCTGGATGTCATTCAATCATATACGTTGGTCTCAAGGAGCCACCAGTCAATTTCCTTTCCTTGAAACTGATTTAGTAGGGGCTTGATTTTAATGTAACGTAAGAGTTTTCATTTTCGTTATTATATTTTAAAATTTATGTATTATGGTGTTACTACCATGTAGTTGACTTGTGATTTGAATATTTTATGATAATTGTTCATAACAATTAATACTATAAATAATATTACTTTGTATACCATTACCTGTAAAAACCCTATATGCAATTGCATGCAGGTACCTACAAACTTTTGTCACATGTTAATAATAGTTTTACTACGAGGGCGGTTCAATAAGTACCCGTGTTAGAAATGAAGACACAATTTTTTTCAAAATTTTTTTTTATTTTTCAACATAGTCGCCTTTTAGAAATATACACTTCTTCCAACGTTCCTGCCATTTTTTAACCCCTCCAAAAAATAGGATTTGTCGAACTCTCCAAAATACGCCTCTATCTCGGCGATGACCTCCTCGTTTGAGCTAAATTTTTTCCCCGCCAGCCATTTCTTCATGTTAGGAAAAAGTCCTAGGGAGCCAGATCGGGTGAATACGGGGGGTGCGGCAGCAATTCATGCAGTTTGGCGGCGACAACTCCGGATGAATGTGCTGGTGCGTTATCGTGGTGAAACAGCACTTTATTTTTCGCCAAATGCGGCCGTGTCTCCTTCAATTTTTTGTCGAAGCTGTCTAATAACTCACTGTAGTATTGTCCAGTGATCGTTCTTCCTTTTTCTAAAAAATCCATGAGGATGACGCCGTTCGCATCCCAAAAAATCGTCGCCATGACCTTTCCGGCCGATGGAACCATCTTCGCCTTCTTTGGAGCAGATTCACCGGGAGAAATGCATTGTTTTGATTGTTGCTTAGTTTCTGGTGTGTAATGATGAATCCAGGTTTCATCAACGGTGACAACTCGACGCAAAAACTCCTTCGGATTTCGCTTAAATTGCTCCAAACACTGCTTCGAAGTTAACAGCCGCATCCGCTTGTTGTCCACCGTTAGTAATCGCGGCACCCATTACTCCGACAATTTTTTCCTCGCCAACTTGTAAAACATGTGAAATATTAATTGCCGTTCCGGTCGACACACCTACGGCCTCTGCTACTTCACCCACTTTCGTTCGTCGATCAGCGAGAATCATGTCGTGGACTTTTTGAATGACTTCCTCGGTAACCACGTCTGCCGGGCGTCCTGGTCGCTCCTCATCAAAAACGGATGTTCGCCCACGTTTAAATTCGTTGAACCAATATCTAACTGTGGTCATAGATGGCGAAGTGTCCCCATAAACAGCATCCAACTTTGCTTTTATCTCCTCGCATTTTTCCCATCCAAAAACAGAAAGCGAATTACCGAACGATACTGCTCTTTTTCCATCTTAGTTAAAATCACGAAACACGTCTTACTCAAATGGCTGTCAAATCCAAACTAACCTATCAATCAGCCTGCAATTTGTTATACCGTCGTTTGATAGATTGCAGCACACGATGATAACACCAACTTCCCTCAGGAACGCCTTCTGTCGTCAAACACGGGTACTTACTGAACCGCCCTCGTATATATATAGATATTGAACCATTACCCGAAATGAATAGCACCATAATTATTGAGTAAAGTTTTGTTGGTTTAACATATGCCGTTGTTTTTTTAAATTAATATTAATTGCTTCCTTACGTACTGGGCATTGAACCTCGAAGAAGAGACCCACAAGAATTTGTTTACTTAAGATAGTAAAGGAGTGAACCCTGAGATTAATTAATGAGGATCTTGGCAGAGCCGGGGCGTAGCAGAATATCGTTTGATGTATGCATACTCTTGTCTTATTCATATTCAGAAATTTTTTGAAAAAGTTTCCACGCAACTGTATATGTACCAGATAATAAACCTTTGATTGAAATTACTTAATCAAAGCGTTTATGTTCATAAAACTAGTAACATTGTGATAAACAACAGCTCGTCTACTCCTAACACAGGGTATCGTGTTATTTCATTACGTAGTATAGCTTGGGCGTGAGCTGATCGAATTTAATTCGTAACGAAGCATTGAAATAATTATTTATTCAGTTATTTGTAGAATTTGACAATTCCCTTGTTTTATGGTTGAATCGTAGTACACTGATTTAATACTTTAGATCACCATTTGGGTTAGTTTCTCAAAAATGTCTACATGCTGCAGTTTCTAAAAGATGTTTGCTTGGAATGGTTTCTTGTGTAATCGTTGCGATTTCTAGGCGTATGTATAAAGTTGTAAGCACCACTGGACAATGATAAAGGCTAAAAATAGTGATGATGAAACTTAATACCATACACTTCAAAGTATACTCCAATATAAAAAAAGCATAAGGATTCTTATTGTTTCTTCAGAATTTTTAAGCAAAAACAGTGTTTTAAAGTATTCTAAAATACTGTTTTGCATCCTGAAGTGTTTGAGCAGCTAAGAATATTATAGTACAGAATACGCAGTATAATTATTATGGTACAGCTTGAACTATCCTCTCTTTGTATTTTCCGGACACACACAGGTGTAAGCCGCAGTAAATTAAGGCTTTGAGACAGATAAGCCGATAGTATGTCAGTCTGAAATGTTAGTGCAATTATGTAACTGTTAAAAGCACACTAATTATTACTGTTCCTAACTACAGATTCGGCGTAATCAGGTCGATTGCAATTAATATTAGTGTAAAGCAGATAATGAAATAAAAGAAATTGGAAAAAGTTTCACCTTTCTTAATTTTCTAATAAATTCAATAAAATAATTATAGAAGTGATGTGACCTAACTAATTTCAACTTTTACCTTTAATCTTTAATGTCTTTCCGTTCTAAAACTATTCTTATCTGTTTTCAATCCTATTTTTCAATTAGAATGAACTTTTATTTAAAAAAAAAGACATGGAACAAAATGAAAAAGGTTTGTAGCAAAAAAATCTAATTATCTTCAAAGCGGCTTAATTTATCTAAAGCGTAATAGTTTTTAATTTATTTAGATTCAGGTTGAAACAACTGTATTAACATCGTTTCTAACTAAACCGCTCCAATTTCTCCTTGTGTAAACGTATGCTGTGGCGGGATTAAGATTACCTGACAGCCGAGGTTAATTTGCATCTCCCGAGGGTCGACTATATCTTAACCGTTCCCTTCATGCCGGACGTCCGGTCTGCAACGGTTTAGTACTTGTACCGCTCTTCCACAGATTATTATCAGGATTAGCATGGCATACTGAGTTGTCTGAAGGTGTTTTGCATACTAAATGGATTAATTAGTTGAAATTATTTTATCTCTTTTGAAACCTTTTCTGTTTTTGCCCGTACCGGGTTTTTGCAGCCTTAACACACGATTTACAGTAACGTTGTAGCTGCTATTATTATATTTTGTGTTTGTTGTTATTTTTAAAACAAAAGACTAACATTAATTTAATTTGAAGCATTTCTAATAAATTGAATTTTTATAAACGGAAAAATTTAATATAATGAAATTCCAAGAGTTTGAGTACGAATACTTTTACTGTTGTGCTTCATGAACAGAAAACAATTTCGAAACAATTTGTTTAAATTGTAATTCTCTATTGATCGTTCTTTTTTATAATTTTTATTGTTGATTTTTTTGTGCTGTATTATTTTTAAGCTAAAAGTAATTTTTCTTCTAGTTTAGTTTTACTTTTTATTTAATAAAAAAGGAATTAAATTACAACTTTGCCCAAGCATAAATACATTCCTTTTTATATTTTTACAGTTTAAAAAATTCCTTTATAAGTATCTTCAAACTCTGAAATAAAAATGTTTATATATAAGGAAAGTAGACTGTGTTTATACGAGAGGTTTCAAAATGAAAAGTGACAATTTCTCCAAGTTAAGTGATGTAAGCCATTTTCCAAACCAAATTTTCTTAAGATATTGTCAATGTAACTCGTTTGATTTATTCAGTATACTCCATCTGAATCTTTTTCTACATTTACTCCTACATGTTTTTCTACATTACCTAGGCATTTAATTTCCATTTCTTCTCTAATTTGTTCAGCTACTTTAGCAATAATTGATTTATCTGGATTTGTTAATAAAAGATCATCTACGTACATTAACAGGTATGTCCATTCATTTTCTTCTTTTCTTGAATAGAGGCAACTGATTTACCCCTTCTGAATCCAAAACTTATTAATTTTTCATTTATTTTATTATTTCATGCTCGAGCTGCCTGTTTAAGTCCATAGATGCTCTTCCGTAACTTGCAAACTCAATCTTTTTTTTCATCTTCTACGAAACTTTGAGGCTGAACCATATACATTTCTTCCTTTAGGTCCCCATTTAAATATGCTGACTTAA
Source organism: Ignelater luminosus (assembly GCA_011009095.1). Classification (NCBI taxonomy): domain Eukaryota; kingdom Metazoa; phylum Arthropoda; class Insecta; order Coleoptera; family Elateridae; genus Ignelater; species Ignelater luminosus. Next base: position 43,541 of record VTPC01000972.1, read on the forward strand.
TATCGTAATGAAAAATTTGGGCAACAGTTAGTAATGTTCGAAATGTTGCTGGTTTCATTACTGGTGCAAAGACTTCATCAAAATCCTCACCAAATTTCTGCGAGTGTCCTTTTGTCACCAATCGTGCTTTGTATGTCTTGAGTTTACCTGTAGAATCTGTTTTAATTTTATAAACCCACTTACTTCCAACAACGTTCTTATTGCTTGGTAGTTTTGTAAGTGTCCAAGTCTTCTTTTCCTTTAAAGATTCAATTTCTTTTTCTTGACATTACATCTTCATATGTTTGTGGTTCTACTTCTTCTATTTTTCTGTTAAAGTTTACATTTTTAAACCGAATCGGAGGTTTACCTTTTGTTGTTCTTTCAGATGTTCGTTTTTCCAAAGGCTCTTCTACTTCTATCGCTCTCTCTTCAACATTCATTTGTGTTTTCTTTTCAGTTTTATCCGTTTCTTTGCCTAGAATATTTTTTGTCTTTGAATTACCTTGATTTAAAGTTCCAGCATCAACACCTTCTTGGTTTTTAAATTTTTCTTTATGAGAATTTTGCACAAAACGTACGTTTCTGCTAATTACAATATTTTTCGTGCTTCTATCAAATAATCGATATTTTGATCCTGATTGGTATCCCACAAACATAACTTTCTTCGAATTATCATCAAGTTTTCGTCTTCTTTCGCGTGGTATTAGAGTATAAGCTGTACCACCAAAAGTTCTTAAATGACTTATGTGTGGTTTCACACCATACCATAGTTTATATGGAGTTTTGTTCTTTCCACTTGTAAGAAGTCGATTTTGCAGATAATTTGCTGTACGGATTGCCTTTTCCTAAAACTCTTTTTCAAGCTTCTAACAATAACCATTTTGGCATTTCCACCAATGTCCTGTGTTTACGTTTGGCCTTTCCATTTTGTTGTAGGTAGTATGGAGCTGTTAGTTGTGATACTATACCTTCCTCCTCTATCAGATCTGATTGTTTTTGGTTTTAACTTAAACTGATTTTCTATTAGTCTTATATATTTCTGAAACCTTGATATAACTTCAGTTTTACTTTTCAACAAATAAAAAACAGTGTATGAACTATAATCATCAATTATGATAAGAATGTATCGATTACCACCAAATGTTGTAGACTGCGTGGGTCCACACAAGTCTCTGTATACTAAATCTAAAATACCTTTGCTTTGATTCCATGTTTCGGGTGCAAAAGGGTTTTGTGACGTCTTTCCTCTAAGACAGCTGTCACACGTTACTTCTGTATGACAGTTAGTCAAGTTAATACCTGTAACCATTTGTTCATTTATAAGTTTCTTTATTGCATCTGGATGACGATATCCAAATCTTTTGTGCCATTTATGTATGCACCCTTTTGAAACTGACACCTCTTGCAATTTACATTCATTATCTTGGTGAAGATCATTCTTAAATAAATGCTGATTTATTGCAGCCCTTACAAAAACATTTCCATTTTCGTCTGCTATTATACATTCTTCGCCTTTGAAGTTAAGGCACAGACTATTTTCTGTAGCTTTTCTGACAGATAAACTCTAATTCTGGAATACACAAAACATCATTTACATAATACATTTGTAGAAAACGATAATTATTTTTTCAAAAAGTTACCTTTATCCATAAATATTTTTCATTATTCGCATTTAGTAAAGATTTTGATGTATGTTTGTTAACACTCTTGACTTTTTCGGTCTATATCCCTCCGACTTTCTTTTCAATAGTGCAATCAAGTTTGTATAATTCTTTATATTAACACTTTTCTTAATTGATAAGTCTGTCTTCAACATAGAATAATAACACCACAATCAAGAAGGCTTTTTAGCTTTGCCGAGTTCACCAAAATACACTACAATGCTTTTTCATTTGTTAAGTTTTTAAATTTTTTTTCGTTGCACCATTTTTCGTATCGTTTAAACGCCAGCTGATATTTTTCGCGTGATTTCTGGGGAACAAGCCTAGAGATAACATTCAGAGCAGCTTCTACATCTGAAAGAAAATTGTCTGGCGAACTCATTTTGATGATTTTCTGTCACAAAATTTTATTGCTAAGTACGTTGCTATCATTTTGAACAATAAGATTTAGCTGCTACTGTGAATTAATATTCACAAAATCTTGATCGAAAGTCGTTAGTCCATGTGCTATATAGGTTTGTCGTGAGGTTGTCCCCGTCCCTTTGAACCAAGACGTCCACGAACTGTAGTTGTTTAGACTCCACTTCCATTGTGAATTAGATCGAAGGACCGTGATTATTCAGGAAGTGTAGGAAGTTGCCAAGTTCTTCAGTCCCATGTGGCCATATTACAAAGGTGTCATCGACATACCTTAGTCACAATTTCGGCTTTGCTTGAGACGGAGATATCACCTGCTTAAACTCCTCCATGAAAAAGTTATTCATAATTGGGGAGAGTGGTGAACCCATTGCCATGCCAAACTCTTGCTGGTAGAATTTGTTGCCTAATATGTCGTCTTGATACATATTGTAAGCAGTTCCATTACTGCATCCATACTTAATTTTGTTCGTACTTCCATGATGCGGTCATTTTGCAGTCTTCTAACGATATTCAAAGCCTAATCTGTTGGGACGTTTGTGAAGGCTAACTATATCGAAGCTAATCAGGACGTCATTAGTGTCTAATCTTACGTTTCTAATTGCTTCGACAACGTACTCGGTATTTCTGACGAGGCTGTTCTCGCTAGTGGAGTTATTATGTCTAACAGAAATTTGGCCAGTTCATGACAAGGAGAGTTTTTCAAGCTCACATTTGGCCTCAGAGGTATGTTTTCCTTGTGTATCTTTGGCGGATCGTACTGGTGGGGCGGCTTACTATAATGCGGAATTAGTTTGCTTTTCTCTTGGGTCGAGAGCTCCTCGTTATGTTTGAACAGCGTTTGGTATATTCGTCCTTCTATTGATTGCGTAGGATCTTTAGGGAGTAATTTGTACTCGCTTGGGTCTAGTAGTTCTTCGATCTCACTCTCGCGAGTTTCCATGTTCAACCACAGTTGCGTTGTCTTTGTCAGCGGAAAGGGTCTTAATCAAGCTGTCTTTCTTTAGTGAAGTGACCGCCAAAAACTGCCTCGCACTGTCTCGTCCTTATGGTAACCGACGCGATGGTGCTCTACCCTTCGATTGGTTAACAAAAAACATACATCGAAAAAAAAAATATAGTGGCGGATCTAGAAAACATTAAGGAAGAATCAATTCTTTTCGATACAACATTTGTGTTCTGCCATAATTCAAAGCTTAGTTTGACAAACAACTTTCTAATAGTTTGTCTGCTCAGATGACTTTAGTATACATTAGACGTGGCATGCACAGGTTAGGCGTATAGCCATAAGTATAACGGCACAAGGCAGCTGATAGTTGTGGCTCAGTAGCTACTAGCTGACGAGTGGAAAGAAAGCGATTCTTTTTACATAAACGAATCCGATAATAAAACAACTTGTTGACTTTTCTTATTGAAACAAAAATGATATTTTTATTTTCAATTTTTCTAACTTAATATTACAAAAAGAAACAAACACATTCTAGGAATCTTTTCATACATTAACAAGGCTGTTCTCTCAACAATGTAAAGTTTGACATTGTCAGATAAAAATTCAGGAAATAGTAACGTAACACAAAAATACGATAAAGTTTGCAAAATTGAATATTGATTTTATTTCAAAACAATAAAGAGGAATGAAAATGTTTCAACATCAACGAACTCGCAAATACCTATATTTTATTCCTTGAAGAAACAGCACTAAAATTTTTTTTAACAAAGTTCTTTGTTTGGAATAGCAAAAACGATTATTTTACTGGATTATAAGTATGTATACCGGATACGTCAAAAATCCAACTTGAGATTACAGTTCTTACCAAGGCAAGAATGAATGAGATAAGTTAACTGCTTATGCAGAACCAGTTTAAGTAGATTCATCAACCTTACAAAACTGAGGGGGTACAAATCGCAGACAGTCAAACTAGCCAAACTATCCTTATCAAATCTTATTTGTAAGAGATCGGTTTTGGATTCAAAATGGGCTGAGAGGTAAGATGAGCCACCTTATTATCTAGATAGTCTGAATATGTTCGCGCTAAGAATTTGTTTGAAGACTTTTAAAATAAAAATCAAAACAAGAACATTAAAGTTTTGACTTATTGACAGCACTGGAATCACTGTCGTCGGCTGATAGCATTTGCAAGTCACGTGTTCTTTCCTCCATGGTATTGTTTTTATCACCACAACAGCGGTGGACTACAGTAAGATTTGAACCTATGCCCATCTTGCCCACTTTCTGTCTTGTTTTGCCCACTCGAGGAGGGCAAAACGGAACAGGTGTCGAATTTTCATCATTTGCATTTTTAAAGAAAAAATAGCTTTTATACTTATTGTTTTGATAAATTGTTGACTGAATAATTGCTAAACGCATGTAGTTGTTTTGATAAATACAAGAAAGGACAATACTAGGTACAATGGCATGAAATTTAAAACTAGCCCACTATGCCCTTATCCCCAGAGCACTTTTAATAAAGTCTGTAATATGTCTACTATGTAACGGTAAAGATCATTTTTCTTACAGATGTTTTTACAAGAATACAAATAGTAATTCTAATAATAAAGAACTGGAATTTTCTGAATCTATGAGTTCGCTATTGCTAACTACATTTAAGGCAAATATTTTAAAAAACAGTATTACTGATAAATCAGTAAATAAAGAAAGCTTGATTACAGTCATGCAAAATAATACTAACCTCTCTTTCTGTCGGAGTCTCCTGATCGCACATGGCGCTGCGGTGCCAAAGACGGTGAATCGGTAGTCGATCGGGGGTCTGATGAAGGTGTTGAATGTGTATAAGTAGTATAGCAGCCTAGAATACCGCCACAGAGTCTAGAGAGCAAGCCGCTGCGCTGCTGAGGAACGTCCAGGCAGGACTTCAGCTCATCGCTCCATCTCAGCGTGGGGGTGAAAGTGATGCGAAGGTACTTGATGGATGGCGAAAGCTGGAAGCGCGAGCCCTACAGTTTTAGGCGGGTGTCTTCGTGGTCGAATCTGGCTATATTGTATAGTTACAATGGCGGAATAGAATGAGGTTGGTTTTCTGAGGGTTCAGTCTGATTCTCCAATCTCGGAACCAAGTCACCAGGCGTCCTAGTTCGTACGCCAGAATTCTAGATCCCTCGGTGGAGCTTCCAAACGTCATTGCCACTCACAGATCCCTGTCGTCCGCGAATTGGGAAAGGCGGATCTTGGGCTCTTTGGGGTGAGGGATGAAGTCTCTTGGGGGACGCCAGCTCGCGGCGTGTACACTTTAGCCTGGTGCACCCGCACGCGATGTTGGCAGGCGGATAGGTAGCTGCTGATTAACCTGACAAAGTAGGTAAGAATCTCGGCGGCTCAAAGCCTTTGTCGAAGGTTCCCTCGATGTTGAGAAACATGGCTGTTACGCAACGTCGAGAGTTGGAGGCTACCGAGACGTCGCATCGGTATGGAAGCGCAGAATAGGGTTCGTGGCGGATGTGCCAGGACAGAATCTGGACTGATGCTCTGGGAGGAGATTGTGAGCGTCTAGATGTGCTCGGAGTCTACTTGCCAATATCCTCTCGAACACTTTGCCTAGAGCATTGAGAAGAGAGAGAGGTTGGTAGAATGTTGGGTTGGTTACAGTAGAATAAAAGGAACACCGGTCCTTCTTGATGTAACCCTCTAATTGTACAAAGTTTTGAAATCTTGACAGTTTTCTAATTAGTTATATGCAGCTAAATTAACCCAAACTTTATTTTTAAAATATTTTCTGTCCATGTAGAGAAAGCCATCGTTGTCTTTGCATCCAGGATCTTAAATTAAAAATATCTTTGTTCTTGCGTGAGTTGTTGTTGACGTTTCAAGATCAACCTTGACGTAAATTTACAATATGTAGTTGTAAAGGTTTACCCAGAAAGATTCAGATGTAAGAAGTTTAGTAACCGCTTGCTTGATTGGGTATGAAAGTCTGTTCATTGATTTGAGGTTTCCAAGACGACTATGTTTATATATTCTTTATGTCGTTCTTTATTTTGATGTAATAAAAATTTTCTACATGATTTAATCCGTAAGAGCCTGGTATGGATAAATTTCTAGAGCCCATTTAATATTGTTTTTTTCTAAATAAAAGTTTTTACTTTACTAGACTATTCTTTGTCTTGAAATTAAAGAAACATTTTGATATCTGAGGGGAGTAACTTAAATCCCTGTCCAAGGGTATTCAATTGTTATTTATTTTTGAGAATCACATTTATGAGTTACTTTATACAACGAGACTACTTTGGTTTTATTAATGAAGTTAAGTCTTTTTATTGTTGTATTGTTGTTACGACTATTTTATATTGATTTTGAATTTATCCACAAGTTTGATTTTCAGCCTTCTATCGTAAAACAGTTTTTAAAATATAAAATCATCCAGACAGACTGTTTTGCATTCAGAACGAATAAAACAAATCGGTTAGAGCCAATTTTATATTCCATATGTGTTTACTGATTTAAGTGAGGAAAGTCACGTAAATGCTAGGTAACAACTCTATTGGTCTGTTTTACTCGCAATTATGATTTATAGAAGACAAAAAGATACTGCCTACCTACGTTTTGAATGTACGTACATTTTCTATTCTCTAAAATTAATTGGCTAAACAGTAATAAATGAACGCCATATTTATTACTGTTTAGAGATTTATGATAACAATAAATCAGAGTGCAACAATATACCAGAAATTCATTTTCATTCGATTATCATTGTTGTGATAATAAAAATTACTTTGGCTTTTGTAAAACCGTCTGTAATTGTGATTAGTACTTTAGATTTTATGAAAGATAGTAATAACAAAATAGAGTGAATGTATTAATAATTAACTGTTCCTAATATTTTTTATACTAGAATTTCGTTCCATTTTAAATCAACAAAACTTAATGGCAGTATCACCATGACTTTGAGGTTTGATGATATATTTGTCTTTTTTAGAAAATCTCGTTCTTTAGTTTGATTCTTTCAATAGTAACACACAGGCTGAAGCTTTTTCGTGTTTTGTTTCATTGCATACAGTTCCCCAGCTATTAAAGATACACAATTGGAGGTGGCTTCCTTTGAAAGCATAAAAGATTACTTTCCTTGGGGCTAAACAATTTTGCGATTAGTTGGTTGCATAACCCTCCAAAGTCGACAAACAAGATTGCATTTTTCACTTCCCACCATTATGGGATTGACAATAGACAAAGTAAAGGCGATAGTTGATGTTTACAACATTATTGCTTTTATACTGTTTTTCTAAAGATCTTATCAGTATACTGTATATTCCTATTTAATAGATTTCGTCTTGTGAATTAATTAGGAAATGAAATTCTGGTACCTATGAAATGGGCCGCCTCAAAATAATTAAAAACATCTGCAAAACAATTTCTTTAACGTTTTATTTACACGTCCTTTTCTTTATAAGCCTTTCCGTATCTGGATAATTTTCAAGTAAAATAAGCCAAAATCAAACCACGCTCAGAATAGTTATTTTGCGATAACAACTTTTAATATTCATCATGTTCAACTAATTTTCCCGAATTAAATTAATTACACGTTGATTCCCTCTGTAATAATGAAAATAGTACTTCTATCTTTCATATAATCTGTGCAGGCTTAAATTGGATTCCTTTTGTGAAATAATTTAATTGTTTTCAGAATTGTTTGGAATTGATTTTTATTATAATTTGTAAAACAACATCGTTACGAATGTTCTGTAATTACGGAAATCAAATAAACGCATTGGACAAATTAAAAGTGTAACGATTTAATAAAAGCAAGTATTGTACGGATACAAATGAAGTAATCTTTTTGTATTTGTAATCAGATCGAATGTTTTGTGTGCAAAATTTGTACTAGCAAGTACAAAAACGAAGTGGGAGTTTATTTTATTATTTGTTTTGGGGAAATTGAAAAAACTCTGCATTGAGCTTATGCACGATTTTCAGATATTCTCGCTGTGCGATGATATCGTTTTGGTGCTTCATTTAACTGGAATGAGATTTCAATGAGCGTGGGCTCGCCTGTCGTGAGTGTAGTTACCGATTCTTTCCGAAGAATCCAGTCCGAATCCTACTGGGCTTGGGCGTTGATACACCGTTTCTTTTTTTTTGTATATTTAGGAATCCAGCATTAAATTAAATATTATACTTGCTGTTGGTTTCGTTCAACTACATCATTTGAGCATGTTAAGATAAAGGTCTAGAAATCCTAGCTTTATTCATCAATATAGGGCAGAAAATCGGATGTTTTCGCTTCATTTTTACACAGAGCACAGGTGAGATGCCATCTTGTAAAGAGCAGTATGATAGCTAGTATAAAAAAGAAGAAAATCACAATGAATAAAAATGAAGTTAGTGTTAGAAAAAATGGCACATACGTAACAAGAAGTTTACTTTGAAAACAGTCACTTGTAAAACTTGTGTGGACTGCAGGCTCGAGACGTTAGTCTAGGAACATGCTTTCCACACTCAAAGTACCTTCTACATCCTCCCTGCACTGAGTCAGTACGAAGGTAGGAGAAAAAAAGAAGAGTCAAAGAAAATGGCTTTGAACAGCAGTAGAGGTTTGTGTTCAAGCACATCAATCAGAATCTGCAGTTGTTCAGCAAAGTAAATGCGGAAGTCCAACACAACTCTTTAAAGAGTATTGGAACCAAAATTAGGAAAAGCAAGACAGATGGGGGAATCGCTAGCAACTTTAGCATTTGCTGTTTCGCTACAAAGCAAAAGAAAAAAGATGCCGCTAGACTTGTGCTAGAAGCAGTTGCTACAGCAACTAGACTGTTGAGATTAGAAGCAAGTAATTGAGCCAGAAGAATTTAGAAATTATTGTTTCATTGTTTGTGGAAATACCAATAGCAAACTACTAGATTACAGACAAAAGAAATAAAACTGCAAATATATACCTTTCTTACGGTACGATCCCGCACGGAACGAGTTATAAACCTGAAAAATTCGATGAAATACTTCCGCAGCACATCCAACAAAAGTTCTAATATCACATTTGTTGATTTCAAAAAAGGCTTATGATTGCATATACCGGGATTCTCTTTTCGAAATATTAGCGAAATTTAAACTAAACCAAAAGACAACAAACTTAATCAAGGAAGCACTCACAGAAACAACATCGAAAGTGAAGTTTATAGGGAGACTGAGCAAAGCGTTTAAGATAGACACGATACGGCGACGAACTGTCCCCATTGTATGGGAATGGAGGAAAGCGGGTACGCCAACACACGATATTTTCATCAAGATTCTTCTCTTTAAATTTTTGTCGAAAGCCATGAATTCCTCTTAATTTTGCATTCCTGCCTCTTGCAACACCATGTCATCGTTGATTTCTGTATCCATCTTTTCGGGGCTTTTATCCAAACTTTGTGCGATTGTGTTCACTTTAAAATTGCAACTCTTCCAGCTGTCTGCAAAGAAGTTTAAGACTTGATGAATGTTAACTTGACTGCCACAGAACATGTTTGAAGATTAGCAAATTATACAGAAAAATCAAAGGTAATGGAAAACAAGAACAAACTAAGATTGAGAGCAGGGGAAAAGTTATTTATTTAAGATGACTTTTCCAAAAAAGACCGTGAAATACAACAACAGATAAGAATGACAGTAAACAAGGAAAGAGCAAGCGGAAAAGAAACGAAGATTGGTATTAAGAAACTATGAATGGGAACAGAAGAATAGAAACTGGGATAAAGAGGAGCGGAAACTGAAAACATTAAGTACACCTCCAAACTCAAAAAACCAATAGATGTAAATGGAAACAACAAAAACAAGAAAACAGACCAGGCAACGAAAAGGGAAATGATTAAAGGGAAAATAAATAAATAAAGGAACGGAAGTAACAAAACAATGTTAACGGTGAGAGAAGAAAACGACAAAAAAAGAGCAAGACAAAAAGGAAGAGGGAACGTGGAACGTAAGAGGAATTTATGAGGAGGGCGCAGTGAAAAACCTGATCAAAGGAATAAAAAAGTACGAAATGCAAATAGTAGCCTTGCAGGAAACGCATCTGATGGGTAACGGAATACAAGAAGTAAGAAACCATATACTGTTCCAAGTTTGTTTATTTTAAATATAAACGCACCGACAGACGATAAAGAAGGCGAAACAAAAAGTAGATTCTAGGAGAGATAGACAGAGCATTAGACAAGATACTAAATAGAGATATAAAAATTGTTATTGGAGACGCTAATGCAAAAGTGGAAAGAAAAGAAATATACAAAGAGATAACAGGAGGTAATAGCAAACATGAAGAAACACATAACAACAGATTGAGACTGATCGAATTTACAATTGAGAGGAACATGAAAATAATGAGCATTCACTTTTAACGCAAAAATATTCACAAAGGAATGTGGATAGTCCCAGGACGAAACACAGCAAACCAGATCGACCATGTATTGATTCAAGAAAAACACACCAATGTAATAACAAAGATAACATCATACCGAGGGGTAGATAGCAATTCAGATCATTTTCTGGTTGGAGTTAAACAAAAACAAAGGAAAAGGGAAAGAAGAAGACAAAACAACAACCACTAAATAAGATACAACACACAAGACTTACAACAAGTCAGAATAGAAAAAAAATATGCTGAAGAAATAGAAGAAAGCCTTAACGGGCAAGAATTAATCCAACAAAAAGAAGTATAGAAGAAAACCAGCAAACCATAGAGCAAGCAGTAATAAGAGCAACGGAATAACATATAAGTAAAAGGAAGACAAGAGAAAAGGAAAAGTGGTTAGGCGAAGAATGTGAAAGTGAAATAGAACAGAAGAAAGTGCTAAGAATGAAAATGCTACAAACAAGAAACTAAGAAAACATAAGGAAATATAACAATCAAAGAAATAAAGTTAAACAACTATGCCGCACAAAAAAAAGAGAACTGCTAGAGAACCAGATAAAAACCATGATAAGAAGATAAAAGATAAAGAAGGTAACCTAATAGGAGGAGAGAAAGAAAAGTTGAAAAAGTGGAAGCAAAATATAAAGGGCAAGGATTAGCTGCTCATGTTTCGAGTTTGGAGGATATACGCAATTATTTAAAACAACTAGGTGGAGATATATCTGACCGTATGCTTATCACCAAAATTTTAATGACACTTCCAAACGAGTTTGCCCATTTTGCATCAGCTTGGGAGTCAGTAGATGAAAATAAACAAACTGTAAGTGAACTTATGTCACGATTGTTAATAGAAGAAAAACGTATTAAGTCTCAAGGTATAGATGATAAGGGAGACGCATTTGTGAGTAAAAGAATTCTTTCAAAAAATGTGAAAAATAATTATAAAAATTATAAGTGCCATTCCTGCGGCCGTTTTGGTCACGTAAAAAGGTACTGCAGGGCAAATAACGCCTGTGGGGTATGTAGAAAGCCTGGTCATGAAAGTTCCGTTTGCAGGTACAGACAAAATAAAAACTCAGCAACAAAATATGATAACGGGAAATCAGTACAGTTGTCTCTTACGCTTGCCATGTTTGGTCAAATTAATTATATGAGTAAAATATGCTACCTGGACAGTGGTAGTACTGAGCACATGTCCGGTAATTGAGAATGGATAGAATCAGTACGCCCTTGTAGTAGGGATGCCAAAATTAGTGACGGTAGTATAATAAAAGCTGAAGCTATTGGCGAAGTTAGAGTCAAAGCGTTCAATGATTTTTAATGGATCGACACTATTCTTTGTAATGTTTTGTATGTACCTACTTTAAAGGTAAATCTTTTTTCAATCAGCACCATTGTGGAAAAAGGGCTGGAAATGAGTTTTAATAAATTCGGTTGTCGAGTGTTTGATGCAAATGGAAATTGTTGTGCCGCCACTGCAGTAAAACGTGGAAAACTATTTGAAATGCAATTTAAAATAGAAGTAGTTCTTGCTGGAGGACAAAAACAATTTGGGTTAAAAGAATGGCACCAAAGACTTGAGCACCAAACTTTCCACAAGTAAGGTCAGTGCTCAAGAGGTTTGATATAGATTTTAAAGATAATGAAGATGAGTGTTGTACACCTTGTTTAGAAGTTAAACAACATTGTTTTCCGTTTTATAGCAGTACTACTAAATATAATAATGTCGGAGAGATGGTTAGCGTCGACTTGTGTGGCCCAATGGAAGTTGCTAGCATCGGAGGGTCTCTATATTTTTTGTTGATTAAAGATCATTATTCCCATTATAAAAATGTATATTTTCTGAAAAAGAAGTCTTAGGCTGTACACTATTTAAACATGTATTTTAAGGCTCTAAACAATGAAACTGGTTGTAAGGTTGAAGTACTGAGAACAGATCAAGGTACGGAATTTATGTGCTATGAACTAAAACAAATACTTGAAAATTTGGGAATAAGACATCAATATTCTGTGAGGTACAGTCCCCAACAGAATGGATCTATTGAGCGGGAGTACAAGAAGCGGCTAGGTCTATGATAGCTGCTAAGCAACTAGATAAGTCTTCTTGGGCCGAGGCCGTTAGTTCGGCGGTTTATATATTTAACGGAACTGGTACTAGTTCAGTGAATGGCAAAACCCCTTATGAACTGTGGTTTAACAGAATTCCAAACATTTCTCGCTTAAAAATATTTGGAACTGATGTCTCTATGCATATACCCAAAGAAGTAAGACGTAAGTGGTATTATAAAAGTAAAAGAGGTATTATTGTGGGATATGCTGATAACATAAAAGGTTATAGAATTTTCTACCCCTATTCTAAGAAAATGGAAATATCAACAGATGTTATTTTCACTTCAAATCATGAGAATAAAATTGCAAATAAAGTCAACTCTACTAGTGTACATGTAATTGATGAGGAAGAATCTTGCGAAACTGAAGGTAATTTAGAAGACGCAATTAATGCAAAGAAAGTAATTATAGAAATTGATGAAGCAGAAATGAAAGAAAACTAGACGAGAGAAGAAAAAGAAGAAAAAAAACAGGGCTGGTGGTGAGGATGAGTCTGTAGCATCATATGATCTAAGAGACAGGTGTTTATTAAACAAACCAATGTATTTAGAAGACTATAGTATGCTCAGTGCAGTTTTTTTGAACGAGAATCTAACTTATGATGAAGCTACCATTAGACCGGATTGAGAACATTGGACACTGGCAATGGAAGAAGAAATAAAAGCTCTCAGTGACAATGAGACTTGGACGGTACTTGACCGTCCAATGAATGAAAAAGTAGTTGATTCAAAATGGGTTTATAAAATTAAAAATAAGGAGGATGGTAAAGCAGTAAAATATAAAGCCAGATTAGTAACTCGAGGTTTTCAGCAAGTGAAAAATTTAGATCACTCAGAAATATTCGCTCCGGTGGTAGAAACATCGACAGTAAGAATTCCTCTTTCAGTTGCAAATCATTACAAAATGAAAGTTCATCTAATGGATGTGGTGAGCGCTTTTCTTAATGGTGATATTAAGGAGAAGGTGTACATAGAATTACCCAAGGGATTTAAAACAGCGAACGAGGCTGGACTGCTTCAAAGATCAATTTATGGTTTAAAAAGGTCTCTAAAATGTTGGTACGAAAATCTTCATAAAACTTTACAAGCAAGCGCATTCGAAAGATCTAAACATGATTACTGTTTGTATATAAAGTCTACAGCTAACTTTAAAGTTTACATTTTAGTGTTCGTCGATGACCTAATAGTGGTGGGTACTGATCTTTCCTGTGTTAACGCGACAAAGAGATCTCTATCAGAAAAGTTTAAAATGAAAGACCTTGGGATTAGATCAAACTATTTGGATATTGCTGTTAATTACAACGAAGAAGATGGTATCATGTCCGTAAATCAAACAAATTATTTAAAGAAGATTTTACAAACCCATGGTATGGCCGAATGTAAACCAGCGAATACTTCGATGGACCAAAATTTTCCTTATTATGAATTACAAAACATTGAAGAAAATTTGAAACCTGAAGATAAAATTTTGCTTGAAAAGAAATGTAGACAGGTGATAGCATCGTTAATGTATGCAGTAACTGGTCGTCTTGATTTATATTCAGCTGTTATAATTTTGAGTCGATATCAAAACTGTATAAGCACAAAACTATGCTTTGAAGCACTTACTGAGATACGTAAAAGGTACGCTTGACTTGTCACTGGTGAATTGCAGGTCACCTGAAGCTCCTCCTATTTGCGGTTTTGTGGACTCAAATTGGGCCGAAGACACGAGAGACAGAAAATCTACATCCGGTTTTACTTTTAAAGTAATGGGTAACTGTGTAACCTGGTCTTCGAAAAAACAAGATTCTGTTTCCCTAAGTTCAGCTGAATCAGAGTTTGTCGCTCTTAGTCTAGCCTGCAGCGAGGCGTGTTGGCTAAGAAACATTGTAAATGATCTACAAGTTGTAACAGTAAGTAAGATTAAGTTACTGAAGATAATCAGGCTGCGATCAAGGCAAGTAAGAATCCTGAATATCATAGTAAAATAAAGCATATTGATATTCGCCATCATTACGTAAGAGAAACAATTGAAAGTGGAGAAATTGACGTTAAACACATCTCTACTGAGGATCTAGAAGCAGACATCTTGACAAAACCTTTACCAAAAGTTAAATTTAATTTTTGTGTTGAAAAACTCGATTTAACTAAATTGTATGTTTTTTTAATTTGTTCCAGGATTTTAGAAATCTGGATTTTAACTCTAACTATAAATAATTGTAATTCTGTGTTTAATTATTTTTGATTTAATTTGATATGGAGGTATAGTTTTTGAATTGTGTAACTTTTGAAAATATTTGTTGGGGGACGTGTTGTATTTTTTAGTTTGGATGTTGGCAACAAATATTACAGTAGCCCCTTTTCTCTTATATGTATGTAACTAGGCAACAAGTTGACAGTAGAAAATGTTTTTGTACCTACAGTTTTTATGTTTAAAATATAAAAGTATTTGAAATAAGTTATCTGAAAGTCTAAGCGTTTGTGAATCATCTTGAAACTGGGCCGCAGTAAGGACAAACAATATATTCTTCCAGAAAGTTATTTCGAATAATTGGCTAGATTTGTAATCGTGAAGAAATAATATTTTAAATTTGTGTTTTTAAGTTTAACATTTATCATTGTATTCGTCGTTGACGCAAATAACTGTAAATACTAAATGTGAATAATTTTATTAAGTTATTAAATAAATAATGTAAATACAACCAATGTTGTAATTAACAGATCCACGAGCATTAAAGTTATGCCATTGGAAATGCTGTCTAAACGGTGTATGAAGTGTCTAATGTTTGTCTATTATCACGGTGTCTGGATTTGAAACTAGTTGTTTATGGTGAAGCTGCTGAATCCTTAAGGTATTACCGTAAAGCTGGGTACCTGTCTTAAATATCAGAACATCAAAACAGAACATTAGAAGTGACACAAGCCAGGTTAAACGGTTTTACATAAATTAATTTAGCTCCCAGATTTATTTCAATGATTATTATTTAAACATAAAAGAGTACTAAAGCTAGACATTAATAAGTAACAATTTAATTAAACAAAAATTCTCAGAAATTATGTTTTTACATCCATAATAACAAATTAGAATTATACAGGGAGTCTTATGTAAAATAGATACAGCATGATGAATTCAGTAATTAATTTGAAGTTTAATTTTGCTTAAGTAATTACTAAATAATTGGAAAGATTTATCACTGCAATATTAATTGAATTAATTGTATCTAAGGCGTTCAATAAAAATGATCCCTGTAAACAAGATGTAGTTATTTTGAACAAAAAGGAAATCTTACATTCTAAAGGATGATTTTTGAGCTACAGGCAATGCAGTAGTGTGTGTATCTAATATTTTCATGTTAGGATCCACTACAATATGTATGGAGGTGTTTTTAAATTGCATAGAACAAATATAAAGGCGCTATTCTACGATGAGAAATAAGACGAAAACTCAGATAAAATGTTTTTCTAAAACTCTTTCCTGCGGAGCTACGCCGCTTTAACGTTTTGCTTAAAAAAAAGCAGCAGCAGTAACAAAACTTGGTTATGCGTGCACTATTTTATCAAGGCTTTTGTTTGCACTTAACTCGAAGCCTTTATTCCAAGGGTGATTTTGTCCACAGAGGTGTCTGAAATCCAATGTAACCATTACATAGCCTGTTTCATTAAGAAAAGGTCTTGCTTCTCAAGCTGTTTTCATAAACATGCGGGTCTTCTGGAAAATCTCTAAAAACCATTCAAGATTCAAGTATATTTTTGTGTAAGATATAGAGGGCGGCTTTCATTATTTAAAACCATTTTTGGAACAAAGACAGTGCACTGTAAACAAACGAAGTGTGAATAAAAGTTTTGCTTTTCTTCGAAAAGTTTCAGAAAACATTTTATCTTGGTTTTCTTACTTCGTGGTTTAAAATAACACCTTTATATTTGTTCCACGCAATTTAAAAACACCCTGTATAACTGACAAGATTATTAAATATCATTACGTATTTAAAAGAAAAAATCATTATTGGTCTTGATTTTGAAGGTGAATTTTTAGTAGTAGATAACGATGGCCCTTTAAAATTGAGAGAAATGATGGTTTTGGTTATCCAGTAGCTTGAAAGATGAAATACACTTTCCCAAGATATATCTATCTAACATTAAACGACATGGTATCACCGGAAAAATGGGAATTAAGTTTACTTGCAACATGGTTCAGCTATGTTTTGTGGACGGCTTGTTATTAGAGGACAAAGTAGGGAAATGGATCAAATTCAATGGGCCCCAATAACGATAGTTAATAGTCTTTGGATAGTATAGCCTCATCGCAAGCCTATTATATGAACGCTCTCGTAAACTCAATAAAGTCGATAATGTTTTTTTATGGTAACGGAAGTAAACTGTAATGTATACCTGGTACAACAAAATTTGATTTATACTTAATGGTTTGGTGACGCTTAGACACCGGGAGAACCCAAGACCTGTGGTCTCAGCAGATGTCGAACGATACAATGATAAGCAAACAATTAATTTGTATTTATGAGATTTGCACAATTACAAAAATCGCTTTTTGAAGCACCTAGACTCTAAAACTTGTCCGCTTTAAACTTCATTACTGTGAATCCTAATTCAGCTTAAAACTGATTGACTTAAAATTTTTATCTACAAACTGTTTGAAATTATCTGTTCATTAGCAGCACAACATGGTATAATTTTAATACGATACACGCACTAATAGATTTTAACGTATCTGCCGATTTACTATAAACTTGATCATTCCATTCTGTCTAGTCGATGGACCCACTTCTCTTGCAGTAACAGTGGTTTGAATCAACGAATTCACTTATGCAAAACCACCGAGCTTAACAATGACCTGGAGAACGTCGTGAATATTTTTGTTGACGAAAATCGTTGGCAAGGATCTACTAAATGATTTTATCCGGGTTAGGGTCGAAATGAGCTTCAACTCTCAAACTTATTAAAATCTTCCTGGTTAACAGGCTTAATCGTGGCAGAATTCAATGAGATTGACTTCGATGCGTAATCAGGTCGAGATAAACCAAAGCGCACGATAAGCACTAAAAGGGGTCACGCTACCAGAATTTGCACAAGAAATTCAAATTAAGCTTGAGATGCACTAACAACGTCGGATCTCGTACGGAATTGATACAAGATCTCCCAGAATAAGGGAGTTGAAAACTTATAAACCAAAATCCCCTGTACAAGGGGGCAGAGAAACATTGCTATTGGCAATTCTGAAGGATAACTCAATCTCTCATTGGTTAGTTTTAAGAATGATTTCACGGGAAATGGCTAGTAATAAAAATGCTAATACAACAACGCTAACATCATTCTGCTCACCCAGTCTGATACTTATTAAAATCTATGGGTCTGGGCTTTTATATGGTATAAAGAAATTGTACTTTACGGGCAAAATTCTACCTTGAAAATAATGTTAAAAATAATTTTTGCATTTAACGATCTCCTATTTTCACTTTAGAAGGTATTTCCTCATCTTTCTAAAATGAACTTAGCTTCTATAGTAGCATACAGGATGCGTCGTAAAGGATTCACATTTATAAAGGTAACAAAGTTGATTTTTATGCGAGATGCTACGGATTTCCTATGCTCGGGGTGGCTTAGACATAAGAATACCTTAACAAAGGCTTTAAAGATCATCATTCAACTAGAGGAAAAAAAGAACAAAGCATCGTAAAGATAAATATTTATTATTGTTTTTAGATTAGTGACACGCCCATGATTAACACAACTCTTGCTAAAAAAGCATTTTTTTCACTAAACGCGCTATGGGATTCATCATAATTTTATTGAAATAAAAAACTGACATTGCCATTTTATCTGGTAAGCAAAAGATGGACAGTTTTTGGCACGACCACCGTCCATTCCTACTGGACGTAGAATTGGTTCAGGTACCAATTTTTAGTCTTCAAGTATCTGCTCTCCTAATTATTTCAGAGCAAATGTGTATAAAGGCTTGTTTTGTGATGCGGCCGATGACGATGGCAAGTATCAACAATTAATTGTCAGTTTTCAATTGTCTCAAGCTATAGAGAGGTTAAGACACATAAATACATATTTTTGAAGAATTTTACTTGTATTGTGCAAAATATTTCGGACGGTTAAAATTAATTAGCAGACACAAATCAATAGCTATAAATTCTCCGAAAATATGTAGCTCAATCAAGTAGCAGAGATTATGTGTACAAAAATAGAAAATTAGGTCATATACAGGTCAAGTATTTCTTTCTCTACAAGAATTCTATTTACACTTTTGCTCTAGAAATATACAGAAGCAAATAATTGAAGATTAGAAATTTAGTATTGAAATACCTATGGTGCGTAGACTCATTCTACACCCTGTATACCGTTAGCTCTTCATAATGTTGATTTGGAAGCAAGAATTTATACGTTTTGACAATTTCTATGGAAAATCTGGGGATAGCAAATATGAATCTGTTGAAGCTCTCGTGATTTACTAGAATATTTCTTTCTTCTTTGTGGACGAACTAATAAAAAAGTTAACGATTTTTAGAATTCTAACTCGCTGTATTTTATTGTCTATAGATACATAACTTTAGACACAGCTAGAAAACAACAAGATAGAATTCAGTTTATTTTCTATATTTACCTTTTTCTGTTTCTTCTTTGGTTTTATAATCTTAGAAGGGTCACGGCCTGCTCAATTTTAGGATTTCATTTCTTGGTGTCACTAACCTTCTTTTTCTAGTTCCTATCTCCTGAAATCTGTACAACACTTGCCGCCGTGGAATACCTCTGACAGTGAATCTAGTGTTTCAAGGTCTCTATTCAATTATATTTTTCTGTAATTCCCGATCGCTTTAACCATTATGTTACTATCTTCTTTTCTTCGTAGTGCTCATCCGTTTCAGATATTAGCAGCCATCATGGCTATTTTAATCTCGTTCACTGCTGCACGAAAAGTTTGGTATTTAACATCGAGAACCATATTGGTAGGTTTTTAAACCATGATATCCGTTTTCGTCCTGGTCCTCTTTTCCCGTGACTTTTCCTTGTAACACCAGCTACAGCAACCCATAACGCTCGTTGTTTTGCATAATAATAATTCCAGTTTTCTTATTTTTATTGTGTTTACAATTTCTGACTGTTTATTCATTGTACGTAGAACTTTCTCGTTTGTAATGTGGTCCACACAAGATATTCTTAAAATCCGGCCACATCTCAAAAGCCTGTATCTTTTTAGTAGAGGCCTCTATCAGTGTCCATGCCTCCGCTCCATACAACAGCACGGGAACGACATAACATCTAAGCAGTCGAGTTTTACATTTTAAATTGGAGTTTCAGCTTTTAAACAACTTCTCCATCCGCTCAGTGGTAGTTGTTGCTTTTTCAATTCGGCACTTGATTTCCCTAGAAAGGTTTTACAATTTATTAACATTGCTTCCCAAGTAGGTGTATGATTTAATTGTTTCTATCTGTTTGTTATCTATTTCTAATTTTCCACTTGGTATGTTGTTTTTGCTGATTTTCATATATTTGGTTTTATTAATATTTAGATCTCATCCACATCTTCGACTACTTTCCGTCACGCGATTTACCAGTCTCTGTAAGCGTTCTCGACTATCACCGGAAAAATGGGAATTAAGTTTACTTGCAACATGGTTCAGCGATGTTTTGTGGACGGCTTGTTATTAGAGGACAAAGTAGGGAAATGGATCAAATTCAATGGGCCCCAATAACGATAGTTAGTAGTCTTTGGATAGTATAGCCTCATCGCAAGCCTATTATAGGAACGCTCTCGTAAACTCAATAAAGTCGATAATGTTTTTTTTATGGTAACGGAAGTAAACTGTAATGTATACCTGGTACAACAAAGCTTGATTTATACTTAATGGTTTGGTGACGCTTAGACACCGGGAGAACTCAAGACCTGTGGTCTCAGCAGATGTCGAACGACACAATGATAAGCAAACAATTAATTTGTATTTATGAGATTTGCACAATTACAAAAATGAAACGAAACGACGAAATCGCTTTTTGAAGCACCTAGACTCTAAAACTTGTCCGCTTTAAACTTGATTACTGTGAATCCTAATTCAGCTTAAAACTGATTGACTTAAAATTTTTATCCACAAACTGTTTGAAATTATCTGTTCATTAGCAGCACAACACGATATAATTTTAATACGATACACGCACTAATAGATTTTAACGTATCTGCCGATTTACTATAAACTCGATCATTCCATTCTGTCTAGTCGATGGACCCACTTCTCTTGCAGTAACAGTGTTTTGAATCAACGAATATATATTGGAGCTACCCCCAGAATTCACTTATGGAAAACCACCGAGCTTAACAATGACCTGGAGAACGTCGTGAATATTTTTGTTGACGGATATTGCTGGCAAGGATCTACTAAATGATTTTATCCGGGTTAGAATTGAAATGAGCTTCAACTCTCAAACTTATTAAAATCTTCCTGGTTAACAGGCTTAATGTGGCAGAATTCAATGAGATTGACTTCTCGACTATCTGCAAATATAATTGTATTATCCGCATAGCGGAAATTATGTAAGCGTTCTCCATTCACTAATGTACCTTCTTCGGTGTCTTCCAAGGCCTCTCCGAATATTTCTTCCGAGTAGATGTTGAATAACAAGGGTGATAAGATACATCATTTTCGTACTCCTCGTTTGATTTTGATAGCGCCTGACAGTTCTTCTAGGTTTATTTCTGCCGATCAGTTTCAATTAAGATTTATGATAATCTGTAGGTCTCGATCTGGAACCCCAATTTTCTTAAAAATTCCTACAAGTGTTCCGTGTTTGACGCTATCGAATGCTTTTTTGTAGCCTATGAAGCACGCATGCATCTCTACATCGTTGGAACACCACTTGCACCGTAAATAGCACATGTTTAGTGCCTAACGGCTGTAAAACCAAATTGTGATTTACCCAATTGGCTTTCTTTCAGTTTGAATAATCTTCGATGTACGATTTTCAAAAAGGCCTTAAGTAGATGGCTCATCAGACTGATGATTCTGTAGTCGTCACATCTTTTTGCATTTGATTTTTTTGGCAATACTATGAAGGTTGATTTTAGCCAGGTGTGGGGAATACTTTCGGAAACATAAATGCTATTGAAAACGCGTGTGGGGTATTTAATCCCATCTTCATTCAACAATTTAAGCAGTTTTGCATGTATTTCATCTGGTCCTGTGGCTTTCCTATCTCGAAGTTGTATCGCTGTAGTGGTTTATCTTTCTGTTATATGTACATCATTGAGTGTGATACCATAGATGTAATTTCATCTGTATAATCATCAAACAGATCTTGTATATATTGTTCCCAAGTATCTAACTTGATAAGAACAAACAAAATGTTAATTTGTCATTCCAATTTTACCTTAAAACGGCTTCGCTTTCGGGATTTTAGTATTCTTGATTTTTGTCTTATTTTTCATTGTAGAACACAGATGCGAGCTCTGAGGAGTGTATATTGACTCACCCTGTATGTATATAATCTTCTCGTTTTTCTATTCCCATTTATTTTTTTTTGTTTCTGTAAGAGCACATACATCTATTCTTAATTTCTCTAGTTGTTCGAAGACTTCATCATATTTATTATTGATTCCTTATATATTCTATATAACTGTTTTAATTGTCCGGGTTCATTATCTAAGTCGTCTTTTTGTATTTTCCGTACTTTTATTCCGAGGCTGTATTTGTGAGTTTTTAACTTTTATTTATTTTTTCCGGGAATGGGTTGTTGACCCATAGCCTATCCCTCAACTTGGAGGACCAGCTAATTTTTGCTTAAAGTATTCTTCCTCTAGCCTTTGGCGAAAACATGTGCCTCCCTGCAAGACAGCAGGACGGGTAACCCTACGTGAGACACTTTCAGGGTGCTATCAGCCGGGCCAGCTGAACCTTGGTTTTTTAACGAGGTTTGTACTCCTCCACCTTACTCTTTTCCAACCTGGCTTGGGACAGGCTTTGGCGGGTTTCAAAGATTAATATTAATTAATTAATATTATCTCTAGAGCTTCAGCTGATAAAATTTCAACTCGACAGAAGTACATACAAATATTTACGCAGGGCTTATTTGTTTCCAAAACTCAATGTAAGCTGTTTTAATGAGGAAATCGATATTTCGAAGCAGTCTGGCAAAACGTAATGTATATTAGGATCAACAAATTTAGACGAACAGATGAAATTGTGTCGAGAACCAAACGACCCGAAAAGATGTTTCGACTAAATTTTATAACACTTATACAGAAACTTTCAATAAAGAGAAGACCGATTTATGACAAAATCTCACACGAGGTACGTCCGTTGAAATAGATCTGTAACTTCAAAGACACGTGCAAGGCACTGTGTGCTATAGATGGACCATTTTCCAAATAATTCCGATTTCTTTAAAGACGCGTTAACCTCCCAACTTCAACAAGGGGTGGAGAACAAAAATTCCTGTTGGTTGCTTACAGAAAAGATGTTTGAATTGAATACTTTAAATATGACCATTATTCCACTAATTTAATAAATTCAAACGTCACAAATGTCACAAAATCAATACTACACGATGCAGAAGGGATGGTTTGGTTTAGAAGCTGCAACTGTTTAGTTTATTAATAATAAATAAGATTTTCTCGAATTGGACCAATTCAACATATAAGGTAAAAACTGTCCATTAACAGTCTGCAGGCTAAAGTGCCTTTTATTGCTTACTCTCACATATACATTTTAAAAATCTCTAACAAAAGCGACAAAAAAAGGGTCAGACGGTAACTTATTAGTTCTAGCAGAATTCCATGTCGAATTTCAATTACATCAAACATTGTTTGAGAATTATCTTCGTATTGTGTAACTTCTGTTCAATAATCTGTAATATTGTGTATGTCGATGTTTTTTGTTTTCTAGCGATTGTATGAGTAACAAGGAATTTCAAAATTGTTTTTGTCAATCTGTGACCTTCAAATACCTACTGATAGATAGATGTGTAGTTAAAAAGAATAAAATATGGTAATCCATTGAACGACAGGAATTTTATATGCAGCACTTCGAGATATGACCAATTGTAGCAGAAGTGGAAGTACTGCAGTTTTATATCCTACGTATAATAGTAAAAATGTGATTGTAAAACATTGGAATCTCTGATGAAGTGCATTTAAATGAGAAACATAGTTGCAAATTGGTATGTTATGCATGCAATCAAAAGAAAACAAGAATTGAAACGCTCTCTATTTAACACCCCTAAAAGGGCTCCCTATATAACACGCAAATATACGGATAAACATCTAAAAGGAAACCGGAAGCGAGGAAACCTTTGATAAAACAACTCCACAACTCACGATGTAACCGGCTAGTCTATTCAAATAAAATTTGTCGAATTTTATCATCTACTATTTTGTCCCATTCAAATTATATATAGTAACCAGTATTATTTTATGCAAATATATAAAAGGTAACATAGAAATATAAAGAAAAATGCTGGGATTTATTTCGCATTCACTTATCGAAATTAATACGAAAACTTCCGTAGTAGTATGTGGTGCTACCTTATCTAAGTAAAATCCATATTTTCTCCGGAACATTAGACATTACGATATGTAAATTTAAACGTTGATACCCTGATCACGTACGCCACAGCTCAGTTCGTTATCTCGGCTAAACCAGAGGCTTACGTCACTCGGGGGCTGAAAAACTTAATGCGATTCTTTATATTGCGTGGAAATGGTGTCTCGGATTACCTATGGGATTTCATTTTAGTGTTTTGAAAATTTAATTCTTATCCAGGTTAACTGAATGTATAGAAAGAAGTTTTTTGTGTTTAAAATATATTCGAGATAGTTTAGAGATTATTAGTGGAATTATATTGTTGGAAGAAGGTTACCAAACATCAAAGAGGTTTCTATTTTGATTTAAAAGTGAATTTCCAATAGATAAAGTAGAGAGTTTTGCTAGTACTTATCAATCTCTTCAAAAGCAGCAAATTGCATTTATTTTCTTTTAACTACAGTATACGTTTAAAAAGTCTTGACCCCTAATCTATAAATTAAATAAACTGTTTGGTTATTTGTTTCAGGGACTGCCCTTTTTTTTATTAAATTGATTGATTATTATTATTCGTGATTTACTAGTCTTGAACATATTTCAGAGAAAATAAGACTTTTTCAGAAAAATAACAGCTAGATTCAAACTTTTCGGATATCTAATAACCTTTGATTGCTTTAAATGGAATCTCTTTTAGTTTAATACACGAGGTTATATCGTTTCATACTTTTCTCAAGTAATTAAACGGAATTGTTCATTTTAAAAAGCACTTTAATTTGTCCATAGAGAAAAGTAAACCTTTAAATCTGAAAACCTTCTGAAGTAGGCACATGAAACTGTATTCTTACTTTTTACTCTTTTAATTGCCGAAATCTATCAACTTAGTATTTTATCTCTTTCTGCTTTTGCTGTTTTCGTTGCCGAAGATGTAGTCACTTCTCTGTAGAGTGGTAACTAACCGCACTTGGGTTGACTACATCAGAATTTCGTAAAGCTTAGTTTTAGAAAAGGATTCTATTCAATGAACGTAATAGTTTTTCTTAAAAATGATATCATTCTACTAATTTCTATTGATGTTGGGATTTTTTTAATAAAGAAGTGAAGAAGTTTAATAAAACTGGAAACGGAAGAACGAACGTGTGGTGGAAGACAAGAATACAGAAGTGGACGCCGACTGACTGGAGAATGTTAGCTCTGGCGTGGACATTTACGGCAGGTGGTATTGGTTGTGGCGGATGGCAGTAGATAGTATTTGTATAGACAGGACTTGATGTTGATGTTGGTACAATGGCGACATGACAAATGTCATTTCAGGCACACACTAAGTGGAGCTCGTTAGCGGCCGTAAGTATGAGACGGAGTCGGTGAGGTTCTAATCTGGACTTAACGTTTCAAGTTTTAGTTTAACAAAAAACTAGGATCTCTATGGTCCTAGGCCGCCTAAGCTCAGTAAGTTACCCTAGGCGTGAACAAGAAGGTTTTATATATACAATAAAAGTTATTAAACTGTACATGGAAAACAACTACCAACTAAAAAATTCATAACACTAGTTGTGCGCCAGTTGTCCCAGAAGAACAACAAGAATTTTTACAGAAAACCAAATATAACCAAAATTTCTAAAAACAAGAGTGATTATTAGAAAGTACAATAGCAGATAACAGGCTGAGGAAATTAAATCAAATAACAATATAATAATTTAATTTATAATTAATATCCAAAAACTACAACTTAAGAAACGATAAATCAAGAGTACACGCAAAAAAACTCACCCCAAAAACCATTCCAGAGGACTATAGCGCTATAATCTTGGAATTCAATATCTGTAACATATGCATAAGAAAACAACCCTACTTAAAAAACGCTTCCTAAGTGTCATAATTCTTACTTTATATCAAATCTTGTTAGACAAAAGAAACCTTAACCACACGGCCAAATGTTCCTTAATCAAAAAACATTTAAGTGAACTAATTTATAATTAATTTATAAGGATATAAAATATTGAAAAAATTTAACACGAAATATGAAGTTTATAAGTTTTAAAATGGTGAGCAATTGGAGCATTCTTTGACAAAAGCTACTAGAGGTTTACATAAGCGCAAATTATTTCTACGGTGGACGAAAGAAACTTTGAGTAGGACGGAATCAAGAGAAATCTTGGAAATCACCCACTGATGTCCGGGGTAGATACGAGCTAGATAAAATAATAAATCCACAATGAGACTAAAAACAAAACAGTCTAGTTTGCTTACCCTCGCTTGTTGAGGCCTGATACACTCAAAATCCAAAATCCAACTCTTATCACTTTGCTAAGAAGATTTATAATGCAGTAGAAATCAGTCCGCAAACAATCACAGCTGAGATTGTTCCACATACCGCAAATATTAAAATTAAAAATTGAAGGATTATACCCTGTGTTCCGCTTACTACCATAAACAGATCAAAAATGCGAAAAGTAAGAATTTATCAACCCAGAACCTGATTAAAGATCAAGAGGATACATGATAATCGCCCAATCAAACGCACTCGTCGCAATCAACTCTTTTCAACGAGGAAGACAATAAAATAATAAGAGACAAGAACACTTGAAAGCCCATACTAAATATACATTTTGAAATTGCAAACCTACTAACCCTACTTGGGAAAACATTAGTAAAGGGAACCACAGAAGAGCAAAGAGGGGCGTACACCCGATGATAATGGTCCCTCCCTCTCTCGGGGAAAAAGCATCCGTCGCTATGGGGAAGAGATGTTAAGCCAGTCGGGTGTCTACTACCTCTCCAGATGTGGAGTGAACCCGGGCTGTAATGTGAGGAAAAGGGGGTCAGTAGACGAACCTCTTTCAAAATCGTTTGGAAGGAAGAGGAGACAAGGCATGGAGGAACCACAACCGATGTCTGCGCGCTACCGGTCACCATTTGAAATATTGAATCAGTGAATACAAGAAATGAGACACTCAATATCATCGAAAGAAATAGAGATCTGACTTGAAATCTGTTTAACGGGCAAAACCAAAAAAAGCGGCCTTAATGCCCGTTCAGATCAAAGGTCGTGCTCACAGCAGCTTAAAACGTTGGAGAAGGGGGAGGGTTCCCAAAGTAACCCAACGTAAATTGAATTAGGATTCAATAAGAAAACTCACTTATAGCTTTAAGATGTCAAAATCGGTATGGACGCCAGGAGCATGTCAAACTCGTTACATTCCCTGATGTGGCTCTTCACTAGAAAACGCTCTATACATATGTAAATAGAACGCCCTGATAGCAATGAACACACTATACACTTAACTCTCTTTAACTTACCTAAAAACTTGTAATATCTTAGAGACTTAATGTTTTCCTGCTTAAACAATTTGCAGCGGTTTGCTTAACCAGCTTATACTACAAATTTATACAAAGTAACCGATGGTCGTCAATCACTCCAGGCCACAGTGATGAATCTAAAATTTTGCCCACAAAACAACAAAAGAAAATTACCCCTTCAGGGCGCCATACACCAGTCCAAATATCTGGTTGTCAATACCTGTACAACGTCATCAGAACACACAAATATGTTTTCTTTCCCTGAAAGGTTAAGAAGCAATAGCTAATAAAATGCATTAAAATAGGTCCACATTTGACCATTTATTAAATAAATAAAATAAAATTTCATAAAAGAACGATAAGTTCTTATAGAACGAGCCAATATATATCACAAACCATAAATGTGAATATAAAAAAATATTAATTTTACCACATTGTCTGTAATAAATCCAGACCAATTATCTCGTAGCAACAAAACGAAACTTCTTAAATAAAGGTTATAATAACTAAATTACAAACTTTTACCATCTGACTTTATATTAACAAATCACAAAATTCTATTATCTAACAAAAATTATTGCTCTAATTTCAGCTTTTATCTCGGGTATCCGTCGTTGTGAAATTTACATACAAAACTACTTATGCAGCTGATTACAATACACAAAGAAAGACGATAAATAAAATTATCAGCTTAAAACTACCTTAAATTTAACCAAACAAGTAGTATCAAATTGGGACGGGATACCCCACTAGATGTGGACCCAAAGTAGTAAGCTTTCTTTCAGATTTACTTGACGTAAACGGCTAGCGGGATGGTCAATGACCCTCACACGATACAACACGCAGAAACGTGTTATTCAATCACGAAGGATTGTTTAAATACAAAAACGCCGTGCGCACTCTTACACACAATTTCACAAAGTCATTACAGGTGTCCACTACTACCAGTCAAATTTAAAAAGAGACAATTGTTGATGACAGTTTTTTGTCAACAGAAAGGTTTAATGCCTCGAGTATCATCGATATTTAATAGGACTTAAAACCAAAACTAAGTTGACGCCGCAGTTACAATCCTAAAATTTAATTGAACGCACTTGTGGTTAATACAACTTAATCCACGAAATACAGACTTGGGATTTTACTCCCAGCTATTCGCAAAAACTCATGAAATGACTTCGATTAGACAATCGCGCAATAGCTCAACTTTCAGTGAATTTTAATAAATTTCTCAGTACAAGATAGCGAAACAAACTGTCTGTATAATAGAACGCTCCTCGCCCGTTGAAACCTATAACCTGCCGAGTGACCCTCTCCGAGCTCACAGACGTATCTTGAAAGACGGGATCGCGCATTGACCGTATATAAGCAGAACGCGCCCTCAGGCGCGATGGAAATTAGGTGTAGATTTACGTATGTAACTTACAAACTTAACTCGGAATAGCGTCTGGCCAGCACGATCCTAAGATATTCACACAACTGAAGCGCCATAAACACGTGTGTTTAAATGAACATCGTGCAGAATAAATTGGTAAATGCTTTTAACCAAACATTTAATAAACGGCTGGACGAAAGGTTTGCTCGTGTGAAAAATTGTGTATTTGCAAGATTTGAAAATTGGGAAAAAGAGCAGAAAGAATCGACGAGAGGGAAAATATGATAATTGGAAGTGGATTTCTAACGAACGCAAAGGGTAACAAGTGCAAGAGTTAAGGGAAAAAATTAAAGCTAGAAATGTATTGAGTAGGGAAACTGTGCTAGTACTAAAATTCTAAATTTAAATTAAACTGTAGATCTTCTATGAATTACAACCTTAACACTTTTATTCAAGGATTGAAGATCTCTTGAACTCTTGATATAATGCGGGTTAGAAATTCACTGGTTCCTTTCATTTTCTTTCTAGTTTTAATTTCTTTAAATGATGTTAAGACAAGTCGTCAATTTATGTTAAGTTTTCAATGTTACATTAACATAAAAAAAGATTTTAAATCATGATGATTTTGATGTTTAATATTTTAATAAAACATAATTGATTTGATATTTTTTTGGAAAATTTAAAATAATGTAAACAATTTAAAGAGAATTAAAGAAATCAAAAGGAAACAGTAAGTTTCGAGACGCTATTCTTGGATATAATCTTTTAAGATTGTAAATCGGTAACTGACTCTTTCATAGTCAGTGAATCTGTGCGTGAAGGCGGAACGTTGATCAGATATTAATTTGACTAATCTAGATGGTTTTTCAATCTTTGTAAGTTGAATGCCTCTTTTGGTTTGTAGTTAATTAATAGTAATAAAGCAATTCTATTTTATTTTTGAAGATGAATATTTATATTCTAAAGCCTTTTTTAATAAGTTGGCTCACTGCCTCGCGGTTGTTTGCTGTATTACACATTATAGAAAATAATTTTTCTATTCCAGTTACGTTACTTGTTATTGAGTTAGAATTTAAATTAACTCGGTCATTTTTAATTTATTTTCATTTTGTTTGTGAATATAATTACGATACTGGTAGATTATTTGTTAAAGAATATCCTCCGTTATTCTAAAATATGGAGTCATTTAAATGAGATAAAGCAACTAGAAAAAAACTACGTTGTAAAAAGGACACATAATATCAATTTTATCAATTTTCCCAATTCGTTCTCTGTTGTTAAAGAAAGAAATGTTAGTGTATAAAAATATAATATTAAAGTAGACAGGTGCAATCTTTCAACCGATCAACGAAAATGGCTTTTAGAAAACGAGCTCATTTGAAAAGTCGGGCCCAATTTTGTCAGGTAACAAAAGCATATACACGCCAACGTAACATATAACAACAAACCCATCGTAAAACACTCGTCCATTCTCCAAAAATAAATACGATTGCAGCCGTAAAACAAGGAATAAAATATTCTGATCGGGAAATTGCCACGATGGTTATTTATTTTATTTGCAAACCGGACAAACATCGTCTACGAGGACGACGACATATCCTGAAACAACGAAAGAAACAAAAGGTAAAATAATATGGGATAACTACAAAGGGAAAACTATAAAAATGTAAGTAAAGGAGAAAACTTTTTGAATTTATTATTGTTGTATATTCTAACATCAAGGAATATAAAAGCACATTCTAATTGACGTAATGGTATATCCTGCAAGGTATTCTTTAACAAGGGGATTTTAATGAAGGTATATGACAGAACGTGAATGCACGGAAAGGACTGCGAGACAATTGCAGCTTAATCATGCAGTACAAACGTGATGGTTTTTTACAACTTTCTTGTTTTAGCTGTTGACATTTAATGAATATCAAAGTTCTCTTTAGAAGTGTATCTTGGTAGCTCGAGAAGGAGGAAGTTAAATATTAAAAAATTGAGATATTGAAAAATTCATAAAACAATTAGGAACAAACTTTGAGTGGGTCACTGTGAATTACAAACTATATTTATTGACAGTTTACAAAATTTTGATATTTGAAGGTTAGGGTAATTCCCATTTCTTAAATTTTTCTGCCACAACACAAGATGTCAAATGTGCCCGCTTATGTAGAAGATCACAAAGTAAATGCCTTTGCCTTTTGCGTTTTGTCTCTAACATCAAGAATTTATGACGAGAATCTCAAAGAATATCAAGCCAAAGATAACATGTTTGTGCCCCTTAGTATGAAGACTCGTGTACTTGATTATTTTTGTTAATATCAACCAAGTATTAGTGGTCAGGTTTGTTGACGTTTTTGGGTTACTTAATATACTAGCGCTAAGCAACAGTACTTAAAGAAAACCTTAAGCTGTAAACATCTCGTGTTCAAAATCAAATTGTTGTTTTCAACTGGAAGGCTAGTATACTATGGATAGCATTATTTAATTTCTGACAGTTCAAAATACCGCAAGAAAAGTTAAAATTCTTCTTCTACTATTTTTCTTCTTCTTTTATGTAGGCTGATGCCTGTTTATCTTCACGTTTTAAATGGATTCGTCAGAGTTTGTTTCCCAACTATCGGCCCATCTTTTCAGTAGTCTGCCAGGATTCCTGTTTCTAGTTGGTTTTGAGTCTCTTATTATTTTAATCAGTCTGTTGTCTTTATTTATATGATTATTCTATTTTTTTTCTTTTGTTGAAATTTATCACATCTTCTATTACGCATTGCTGTCTAACCTCCCCGTTCCTTACTCTATCTCTTCTTGTTTTCCTATGGTTGTTCTCAGTATGTTCATTTCTGTTATTCGGAGTAACTGTTTTGTTTTGCTTGTATTAGCTCGGGTGTCAGCTGCATATGTCAAGGCAGGTCTAACTATTGTCTTGTAGATCTTTACTTTACTTTCAAGGCGTAGGTATTTGTTTCTCTAGGCAATATCTTTTAGGTGTCCGGATATACAAGCTGCTTTCATCACTTGTTCTCTTACTTCTTTATATGTGTTGCGGTTGCGAGATACACTGATTCCCAGATACTAGAATTCCATGACTTGTTCGATCATTTGCCCGTCCATTTCCAGTTTGCACCTAATAGGTTTCCTTGATATCACCATTGACTTTGTTTTGTCTGTTGATACTGCCATGTTGTATGTTTTTGTTGTTATTACCAGTTGATGGAGTAGCCTTTGTAAATTGTCTTCAGTGGTTGCTATTAATATTGCGTCATCCGCATAGCACATTATATTTATTTTCTTGTTATTCATCCTCTATCTCTTCAGTATTTTTGTGCTGTCTATTAGTTTGTCTACTATTAAGATGAACATAGTTGGACTTAACGAATCTGTTTGGCGCACTTGATCTCGCGTGTGAATTGGCTTCCTACTTTGGCTTTTGTTTCTCCGTTTGCGTAGATGTCATTTATGACTGCTTATAACTACGTGGGTACTTCTTTTTCTTTTAGGATGTTAATGACATTGGATAGTCTTAGCTGATCCAATGCCTTGTAATTCAAAGAATGTATATTTGTATTTGAAATTATGATCAAAGATTGTGTTGTTGATTCTAAGGTTATTCTGGGCGCAAACGTCAACGAGGAGATCTCCGTTATCATATCTTATGGGCTTGTGGAAGCGTTGTTTAACCTCTGAGAGTGTGTCGTTTGCTATTCGGGCGTTTAAGTCTCCTGCAGTTATGAAATGATGGTTTGTTGGTATTTTTTTCTGTTATCTTTTGCAGTTCTTCATAGAAATGGCGTCTTTTTTTTCTTGGTTTGGACGTATTTGGATCATACGTACTGGTTCCGAGTCTTAAATATTCCAAATCTTGTGATCTTAAAATCTTAAATCTTTGAAAGCTTAAAGTCTTAAATTCATATATTGTAAAAGATTCCAAAATTTAGACTTCTGAATTTTCTAAAACCTGATATTGAAATACTGAAATATGGAAATCGTAAAATGCAGAAATTCTGAAATATCAAAATCTGAATACCTCTGGATTCTAAAATTGTACAGTCTACAGTTATTTCGTCCTTCATATTTTAAAATCTTTCAATCACTAATATTTGGAGTTGCAGAGTTTATACCTTAAGAAGTATTTTGAAGTTTTGTAAATTTTTAAACCCTAAATTCAAAATATCGTACATGAAATCTTGAACTGTTCAGTTTACTTTTTCAAAT
>VTPC01000973.1:0-47521 GCA_011009095.1 Ignelater luminosus
TCCAAGTAATTTTCTGGTGCTGCTATAATAATATCATCATTTAAACTATCTTCACTATTTTTAAGAGCCATATCTCTAATTTTTTGACCCCTGGACATCATCATTCTAAAAGAATAATTAAAAAGGGCATAAGCGACCAAATAAAAACCAAATTTAAAAGATTACAGATTTCGCGATCAAGTTGCGTGCGTTACGATTTTTTGTCGGTTAAACCTTTAAATCAGTCGGTCAAGCTTTTTGTGTATTTTCTTGATACGTAAAAATCTCATTTTGGCATTTTTGGCGCTTACGCCTTTCTGTCATGACGCCGTCGATGTAGTGTGAACAAATAAAAGTGTGGATAGACAAATACGAGTTTAATTTTTTAAATCACCCTGTTATTACGGCAAATTATAGAAATAAGCCCACTAAAAGAAACACGTAGCATCTGATTTTTCAACAAGCCAAATCAGTGATTAAATTAAACTAACGGTAAATTAGTTAAAAATTAAATTCGTATGCTAATCAAATTGACATTATACAGAGTGTTAAAAAAAACAAGTAAAAAGTCTCAATGAACATGTGCCTACAAATCAACCGTTTTCGAGATACCAGCAATTTTCGTTTTTGAAAGTAAAAGAAAGCCATAACCTTCATTATTAGTTTAGTGCTATGCATACGCTATTTTCCAGATAAATGCGATTTAATCAAACAAACCACAACTTTAAGTAAAACATTTTGTTTTCTAACCACATTTAGTTTATTACTCAGTTTCCAGTCGATTTATAAGCTGTTTTCTGGTAATGAATTTATTTTCCGACGTCAAGGAGATGCAGTTTCCAATTTGCAATACCTTATTCCTATGCTGAAATGGCCGATATGGTTTTTGTGTATTTTTTGGGAATGCTGTGGAAGCACGTCGCCTTTATAGCGAGGCTTTTCCAATCGTCAACTGCCTTTGCATGTGATGTTTGGAAACGTTTACCAACGATTGAGGGATAGTAGTTTTTTGTAAAATTTGCTTACGAT
Source organism: Ignelater luminosus (assembly GCA_011009095.1). Taxonomy (NCBI): domain Eukaryota; kingdom Metazoa; phylum Arthropoda; class Insecta; order Coleoptera; family Elateridae; genus Ignelater; species Ignelater luminosus. The sequence continues at coordinate 1,009 of VTPC01000973.1, forward strand.
AGCGAACGTCCAAGAAGAAATTTTGGCAATACAGTTGAAAAACCTCAAAAAAGCGTGAAAAGAATTTTGGTTGCAATAGGCGTAAGTAGTCCTCTTGTTTGGAGAACTCTTCACCATCAACTTTTATATCCGTACCATATCCAACGGGTACAAGCTCTTACTCGCCCTGACTACCAAGAAAGAATTATATTCTGTCAGTGGTTTTTAAGAAAAACTGCTGAACATTTGAATTTTTCTTCTAACATCCCTTCCACTGCTGGCATGATGATGATCCCACTAAAGATGGGACTTTCAATTATCCACATGCTGTTCTTGAATCCAGACATCAACAGCGTTTCAGTCTGAACATCTGGCTAGGCATTTTAGGCGATTAGTTATTAGGACCTACTGTTTCGCCACAATATTTAACAGATCCTGCATACCTTAACTTTCTAGTAAACACTTTGCCCGAACTTTTGGAAGATGTCCCTCTAAATCAGAGATTGGATGTTTGGCTTATGCAAAATGGGATACCGCTGCATCTTACGCCTGCTGTTAGGGAGCACCTGAACGAAACATTTCATCGGAGATGCATAGGACGAGGAGGTACCATTACATGGCCTGCTAGGTCTTCTAACCTGACTCCCTAAGACTTTTGTATTTGGGATTACTTGTAAACGCCTGTAAATAATCTTGTTGAGTTGCAGCAGCGAATTGAGCAATTCTGTCAAACAATTCGAGTACAGTCGGATCTTTTAGAAAGGGTGCTGAGTTTCCTTTTAAGAAGATGTAGATTTTGTGTCAAAATGGAAGGAGGCCATACTGAACATTTTCTGTAACTTTTCTCCTTGGCTTTGGTCGTACTATGTGCCCCTTAAGTATTTAAACGTTTTTCTAACTCCTTGTGTACAAAAAATCATAAGTAATTCAGTATAAAATACTTTTCAGTAGCTTCATATAATAATAATAATAATAATAATACCAAAATCATAGGCATAAATTTAATTCCGTACGTTGTACCATACATAGCTCTGTCTGCGACCCCCTACTGAGTCTTACAGGCCCATCATCAGCACCAACGTAAGTATTTCCCTACCTAATATCAATTTTTTATTTTTGTATATTTAGAAATAGTTATTTTCCTAAACACTAATTTATCCTTTCCAGAGTTGATAATACACTTAAGAAATAAACTTTCTCTGTTAATAGAATTATGTCTAACATTTGGAAAGTTTAAAAAGCTTATAGGAAAGAATGTTGCTAATGATGTTACTATATAGGAGGAAGTATTTTAACAATTGAACAAATTCAACTTACAATTAGTTTCATTATTGTTAGACAGGAATAGAATTTATATGCCAATAATAACCACAAAATTGCTATTTTTGTAATAAGTTGCGAAAAGGTAATGTTTTATGCACGTCGTGTGCGTTAGACCCATTTCACGGGTGATGCAAACAAAATTCTATCTACAAAGTGTTTTTGGGTCCAGTGGGTAGTGAGTTTATGCTTGCGGCTGCATTTGCTTTCAAATCGGTATAAGAAAAAATATAAAACTTAACGAGGTATTGCATCGCAAGAAGTACGACTTATGTGGTATTGTATCTAAAAATATGACTTATGTGGTATTGACTTCAACATTCATGAAGACTTTATTTTCTTATAATAATATAATTATAAATGAGATAAGTTAAAACAATATTATTGTCAAAAAGACTAATAACTACAAAAAAAATAATAGGAACCATCCATATGGCAAATTGTCGTAGAATGGCCAACAATCTTCGGATAAAACTGGCTTTAATTGTTGAAGATGTTGGAACTTTGTTTGCTTACTTTTTAGTCTCTCTTTGTGTAGTCTTCCAAACACGGAATGTCTGTCAACATTCTTCAGTTATCGTTATCAAACTCGATTTTGTTATAAATTACACCTTTTGGTGTATATTCCAAACATCTTAAATCCACCACATTAGGATCACCTGCCTTTTTACCGGGTCTTACTGATGAATATATTTGGTAACTATTGAAATTTAAAAAAAAATCGAAATTTATCATTTTGACCCCGTATTTTTCAGGTACGGTCCTCGCTTTCTCAGATATTCGAACATAGTCGCTTGGTAACACAATTTTACGATTTTTTAGTTTTTTTTTAATTGTGGCATAGACACTGTTGCGCTTCATCTGTGTATGGCCTTGCACGAGAAATTTTTGATATATTGATATTTTTATTTCGATTGCTAAATGGAGCAGAGCGTTGAACATAATATTATCTCGGTTCTGATAAGTGCAACCGTCTGAATAAAATATTATAGTTTTGCCATCATTGAGGTGTTCTCTTATATAATCAGTCTCAAAGCATGCAAACAAGGATGTTTGGTGTTTTTTCACACCAGTAGCATGTGCAATGTTTTGTGGCCAAATTAAACATTGTGAAATTGTGAACACACGACTTTGTTTTGAAATAAACAGAGCTTGCCATTATTGAAAGACATACTTTAGCTGTCTGTAGATCCATTATGTTATGACATGTTGAACACCCCGAATAGATTCTTTTTTATTCTTTTCTTTTTCTTCTCTAGCTCTTTCGTTTTGTTTTTGATAATTTTGCCACTGCTTTTCACATAGGCTTTTTTCTTTATATTGACAGCAAGTATCACAGTCATCCTTCTTCGATTTGTAGAGTGAAATATTCATTTTCTTCATCATCTTTGTTAAAGAATTTTGACTCATTTGTGGTTCATTGCATTCTTCACATCTAGCAACGTATGCCAGATGCCAGTAAATGATTGCTGTAAATATAGTTTGTTTGTATCCTTTTGACAATAATGCGATGATAATTTGTTAAGATTCTCTAAGAAGTTTTTTATGAAAACGTTTGGAATGCGTTATTGTCCTTTTCTATATTATTAATTCCATGCTTACTTTTTTTGACCCAATTATTCGCTTGCCATTCTGCGAGACCAAACGTCTTAAGAAACATGCTTTTACAAACAAGAACGTTGACTTCGTCAATTTTAATGCAGTATGGCGATGTTCTTGATTATTGAGATTTTTCCTTTTTTTGGGCATTGTGCTGGTAACCAAACTGCACACTAGAATTTTTCCTTGATCCCAGAATAAATTTTTCCAAAACGGCAAAAAAATTTCTTGGCGTGTATAATCTCTAATTTCGTTGCATTGTCTCTTCTTACTTTTGGCACAAAGACTAGAAGAACACAGTGGTCCTAGAGGTTTTTTTGCGGTCTTTCAGTATCATGAAAAGCGTTGGTCTGATTGGCTGGTCTTCGGTATCCTAAGTACGCCTTCCCTTTCATGCTTTTTTCTTGATTTATTTTTCTGATATTAATATCAAATGTGAGATTAGTTTTGGTTGGTTTTCTCAATTAAAGGGAGATTTGGAAATCTGCTGATTGTTTTCATCTTCATTAACTTGCTAATAATCGCCATCTCTATCATCATTGCTTTCAGGTTGAAACTCTTCCAGATTGTTGTTGTTTTCTTCTTGTAAGGTGTGTTCAAACTGATTATTATCAGTTTTCTTTATTTTCACATGTTTTTTTTTCAGAAAAGACTCAACTTACTTGAAGAACCGTTAGCACTGTTGCACTACCCGTTACAATATACCGACTTGAATTGAATTTCGTTTTTTAGAATTTGAAGTACGAGGTATTGTTTTACCGCGCTTTTTGATTGTAACGGATTTTTTTTAAATTAGTGCCGACAGCTAGATGGTACAGCTCGCAATACACCTTCCATTAATGTAAAAATCCAAGAAACGATTTTTTCGGACTTACGAGGTATTGATTTGAGGCCATCGATAACTAACTAAATTGCTAAATGTAGGACAATGCCATTTACAATTGACAAATGACAGAAGACAGATACGTATTAGTTGTTAAAATAAATCAACAAGGCGGCGCATCAAAATTAGACTTCATAGTAAACTGCACCCAAATCATTTATGAACACTTTTTACATTCGCAGCAAAATTAAAAAATAAATATTTGAAGTGACAGTTTTTAAAACATGTTGGTTGTCTGGTAAATTGTTTATAAACAAATCTTCTTTCGGAGTTGTTACTGAATTGGCGAGGTATATGCATCTGTCTGTCCGCATTTTTTTAAATTTTGAAATTTTGACTTCAGATTTGAATTCTAGATCAAAAACTAAAGATACTTGGTGTCTTCGTTTTTGATATCTTTTCGGGAATATGGTCGAAATGACCACCAAAATCTGAAAAATTTTCAAAATCTTATTTTACATAAAAAAAATAAGAGATACGTGTACTTTTAGTTTTTTGATATCACCCTGGGGCCATGGTGAAAATGGCCACTGAAAGATAAATGTCTGCTTATTTTTCTAAACAGGCAGTTGTTCGAATTCAGTAACAAAAAAGTTCGTTGTGGTTATGCTTTGCATTCCCAGATGTTTTTAGTAATATTTAAGGTAATTTTAATTGTTGCTATATCCGGGGCCTATCGAAGAGAAGAACTTACATTTCTGAGCATAAAAGAGGTTGAAGATGCATTTACTTTTATGAACATTAACATTCCAAATACCAAAACCAAAATCTCAAGTCTATTCACAATCACTAACAGAAATATTAATAGAATCAATTTTTTAGAAGTGTGTTTTGCAAATGTGCTAACCTACGCCCTTCTCGTGTTGATGACTAACACTTTTTCCTTAATTATAGAAATGGAAAATCAATCTAAATAACCAGTTGGTATAAACATTATGGGATCAATACCTAAAATAATTGAAAGTTTTCTGGGCCTTTCTAATTCCAATGAATTTACCGGTCATTGTTTTTGTCGGTGTTCAGCTTTTCTGTTGGTTAATGTCAATGGTGAAAAGACGTGGTGGTTCGCGCTCTATTTCCGTTGCCAAAGGTTAGATTGAGAATTCTTTGGAAAACAAAAATGTTATTGCAAAGAAGCTTCTAAGTGAAAAAGAAGTTACTTTCAAAAAAACCAAAAATGTCTGAAAATGAGCCCGTGAACATTCAGACGCATTACCGTCATTTTCGATAGATATTCACAAGAAAGTTTCCTAGGCATCCTCATCTTCTTCTTCAACAGATAACGTTAGCTTGTGTACTCTATATAATTGTATCATAAATATTTATAATAAATAGAACGTTTTTGTTTATGTAGACCAGTGCATAAAAGCGTGTCATTTCAAAATTAAAATGACAATCAAAAAGTCAACTTTTTATAACGAATGTAGCAAGAACCTATTTGTTATCATTGTACTAGCATAAACGGATTTTACCGACATCTGTGGAATACTCTCATCTACTAAGTTCAATAAATCTACTAAAAAACGAACACTGTTGTACGAAAGACTTGGTTTTTGAATTTTGAATTTTTTTCAATAAATTCAATAAATAAAGATAATTTTGATATCCCTTCTTTAAAGAAGAATCTCTAAAACATACCGTGTTTAACAAATACTCGTAATTTTTAACTTTTGCCGGGAAGTTGACATTCTTTTTATCTGTGGTTTATTGGGAGGAGGACGCAGGGGAATGAAATCATTGATAACGTCATATACAGAACTTGAGCAATGCTATCTATACAATTTGTATATGAAAATGGTGCGCAATAAAAAAGAAAATCGACGTGTCCGAGGATATAGCTTGATAAAGCACGCTTTCACAAATAATGAATTTATTCCAGACTTTTCTCGCGCACTGTATAATAAATGTGTAATGTGACAATCAACGTTCCCCTATTATTTCTTTTTAGCAATACATCACTGCTGAAAGACGTCTTTGTTTTCTTTTTCTTTTGAGAAATAGAATAATACTAAAAAATGCCCTGATATCTGCTACTTCTTAGGTATAAAAAATTATGTCCTAGGCAATTAAACTAAAAAAATTGAAAATTTCTTCGTTTTTCTTCGAACTTAGTGTGTTTTTACTTACAATTTCAGTATTGTTTGTCACATATATAACTAGAATCTTATTGTAAACTAATAATTTAATTGTTGTTGTGGTAGATTTCCATCAGCCACATTTATTTTAGTGATTAACTTACTATAAAATCACATACAACGTGAAAAGTTTGTAATGCTTGTTTTTTGTAAATGACATTAGTAACTATGGTAACAGTCAAAGAACGCTTTGATACTGTATACATGTCAAAATGGAAAATTTAATTTGAAAATTTCTTTGCAGTGGTTATTATTTTTGTTACTCAAAGCAGAACATTAAGTAATGTATGTTACTCGTACATAATTAGACTCTATTGACTCACCTCCGATTATGACCCATCTCGCTTCGCTTGCTCGGTCATAAACCGCTTGTGACACAAATAACTGTTACATCCAACTACACTCCTATTTTAATTAATACTGCAATGCTGTAATTGTTACTATGCTTATATTGGTTTAAAATTACCATTGATTGTAGAAGTAAATACTACAATTTTGTGTTTTGAATACTATATATTATTGCACTGTTTATACTTTTTATAGAAAGAAATACTCAACTTTTATAATAAACACTTATTATGCAAGGTGTATTATTTCAGGTGAAGAATATTAGCACCACTCGATTCTCCTTAAAAAAATGCTATAAAAATCTTCGTCTTAAACACATATTTTTCGAAATAAAAGCCATGTAACATTTTTAATACTTGCGACGCTGTATGAAAATTGTAAGTAGAGCAAGAATAGGTCATAAGTTTATTAACGTGGTTACATTAGTAACATTTTTGCAGGTCGTTATTATTAATGTTTCTGCACAGAAAAAAAGTTGCAGTTAAGAGTTCTCCAATTGGAGTAATACCTACTACAATCAGTGGTAAATATAGTGACAGCAACAGGCTGCGATATATTTTACCAAGCAATTGTAGTAACCGGTACAATGTAAAATATACTACAAATTGTTGTTAAAACTTTAACTAGATTTTGTAGTAAATATTGCATACCTCTACCATGTTTAAGTTATTACAGGTGTATAGTTACTCTAACAGCAAATTTTGATTATCATTACCCTGCGTTGTAGTAAAAAATGCACAGGTACTGCAGTAGAATGTACTTTCTTTGGAGTGTTAATTTTACAGTTCGGCTGGTAAGTATAACTGGTTTAAAAGTTAATTTTACACTAAATTCGATGTAAATATGACGTTTAATTACTGTTGGATATACATACGGCTTTGTAAAACTTACCTCAATACTATGTAATTACTACTACGAATTGGTAGTAAATTTTACTTAACTGAAGTGTTTTTTATACAACTTAGAATGCTATTTTAACTAAAACGGCAGTAATCTAGTTCAGAATTTATTAATAATATTATTTTTACATATAGTTTTTATGTACTTATATAATAACATAATCCTTACTTGACAAAAAAAATAAATTTTACAATTTACAATTTAACATAACAGTCAGAGTTACAGTTAGTTCATTTAACAGGAAATACTTGAAATATGTTTAAGATAATCGTGGAAGTGGTGTAAAGTTATTTGATCCTATAAAAGAAATACTTTGAAGCAACTCGGGTAGTAATTTTTCTCTTCTTTAAGCTTTATTAGCCTACGTTTGGTATGCAATCTTAAAAATATGGTATTTCATGTTCAAATACATTTTTAATTTTATAAAGGTGCAGTATCTATCTTTGAACATCTCCAGCTTCCTGCTTTTTTCGACTTTAGTGTGGATATCCCCAAAAGCTGTGACTATAACAAGAGTGTCACTGATTCAATGTTGCCTAAAAAGAAACATGATTGATAGAAAAATAATAGTTATTAGACTGAGATATTTCATATTACCTTCAGCGATTAATTTCTCGTTGCTTGCAAAAATGCCTTTATTAGAGGACCTTTATTTTCTTTAGCCTAATGAATAATTCTCGGAGCTAGTGTTGGCCACCCCATAATGAATAAGTTAGTGCTAGTTTTGTATTTATAAACAAAGTCAGCATTCATCTGCAAACAATTAGGTATTCATAATGTGAATATGTATTTCTCGATCAATCGCATTATCTGCAAGACAACAAAAACAATTGTAACTATGTTATATAGTTAATTACTTAAATCTAAAATATTTAATTAAATAGATAGGTACTGTTGCAAAAACAAATTTCTAATTTTTAGTAAAATCGTATTTAAGAGGTTTCCAGTCTTGAAACTTTCTTCTCCGCCATTTAGCAGTTCTATCTTACACTAATATAATTACAAATAATATGTATGAGAGGATAAAATAAATACTTACCATTAAAGGACGCAATTAAATGAGGCATCTCCCAGTCTTTTAGAATATTTTCTACGTAATCATCCACAATTATTTAATTAACACTTCTCAAGACTATCGCTATGCATATGTGGCTAAACTAAAACTCACAAATTCCCTCGAACTTTGAAAAGCGTTTGTTGGAATGGCGTGTCATCGCAGGGTGCTGCCTACTCAGTGCAGCGGCTTTAGACGCTATTCGTCTCTCAAGCCTTGATAGAAAAGGTGCTGTGGAGGGGGGGGAAGCCAGAGCGCGTTTCTCCTCCGTAAGACCGTCGAGGCAGGTGTGGTTGGAAATTGAGTTAGAAGAAGTGGCAAGGTAGGTGAGGTGGATTGGGAGGCTTCGCGGTAAGATGGTGGGTGGGGGGTGGGCGAGTTGACGGGGCTGTGAAGGTGAAGACTGATGTTGATGATGGCTGAAGTATGGGGCTGTCGTGAGATATCGGAGAAGGGCTGAAAGGTTTGTTCTGGTTATGATGTGTGGTGATGGTGTGTGGTGTGTTATGTGGTGATGATGTGTGATGGAGATGTATGATGTGTTATGTGAGAGTGTGAGAATGTGGGAAACGGTTCTTTTCAGAACCACCTTTGCAATGGAATATTTATGGGTGTATACGAGTATAATACCCTACTTCCTACCCTTAAAATTTTTGTAAATGCGGCGTTAACAATAGGTTATAACGGCACTCCTAGGTAAGTTCAGTTTTTAAATATAGACCCATTTCGGATTAAGTGCTTATGTACAGTTCTAAGTTAAGAAATGACCGTTGTCTGTACTAGAAGTAAGGGACTCTGCACACTGCATCACGGTCGTCGAGAAAGCTCAAATTAGAAACTATTTTTATGTTAAACGATTTCATTTGTTTATTTCATCTGCATATTAGCTGAAACGCTTGACATGTTAAGCTGTAAACAGCAACATTTAAATGTATCAAATCTTTTTTTATTTCTTTTTACAACTTATTTTATTTGACTTATATTGCAAACCGTAACCGTGGTGGGTTAACACTTGGCAGGTAGGTAACTCTTTTATAATACTTTTACCTGCATCTTTTATCTTTCTAAACATAAATGAATAGGAAAAGGACGCATACAGCAACACATTAACGAGTACACGTTTATGGCTGGCATAATATAGAAAGCACGGGCTAAAGAGAGCAATTTCATAAATCATGTTTTAAGTACGGTAGTATCTACTTAAGTGCACTGAAATAAAGATTTAAAAAATAATTATATAAGACAACTGTGTAAAATTAACTAATGCTTCTGTAAAATTAACTAATGCTGATGTAAAGCACATGAGTACTATTTTGCTTGGTAAACTCAACCAGATTGTTAAAGTGAGAATTACAACAATGTAGGAAAATTTACTAAAAAGTTTTTTCCACAATAAAACATTAAAATTTACTATTCCTGTAGTAGAAAATGGATTAGACATAGTGTAGTATTTACTGCAATTGAGGTATTTTCAACGACAGCATTTTTACTACAACGATTTTGTAATTTTAACCACAGCTTTTTTTTCTGTGTAGGTAAATTATGCACATTAAGAATTCGTATAATTTTCAAATACATACAGCTATTTGAAACTATTTTAACCACAAGATATTAACCTCTCGATATTTTGTGGCTCGGCAAATGATATCCCCTTCAAAATTTTCAAGTATATTTTGGTTTATCATGATAACTGAATGGTTGATCCGTTGAATCAGTTTGTTTTTGGTTGCAATCTCTTTTTGATAAACAAGAGCTTTTAGCGTTCCCCAGAAAAGAAAATCTAAGCAATTTAAATCTGGACTTCTTGGACACCACGCAATTAGACCATCACGACCAAACCATTGCTCTGGAAATTCTTGTTTCTCTTTTTTCAATCCCCCAATGAGCTGGAGCCCCGTCTATTTGAAACTACATCTTCGCACGAGTTGCAAAAGGCACGTCTTCTAGCAGGTGGGTAAATTGTTGGTAAGAAAATTAACATAGTTTTTTACATTTAAACGATGTGGCAAAATCCGTAGTCCTATTAACATGTTACCAATAATTCCAGTCTACAAAATGACGCTGAATTGAACTTGATGGCTACTTTGATGACAAGCATGTGGATTTTCATTGGCCCATTGATGCATGTTATGAATATCAAACATTACATTTAGAGGAAATGTTGCTTCACCCGTCCACAAAATGTTTGTTATAAAATTTTGATTATCTTCTTGTTGATGAAGCAACCACTTGCAAAATCGCATGCTTTGCTGACAACCTTACCGAAGCAACCCTTGAACTCTTTGGAAGTAATATGGGTATAAATCATTTTCTTGCAATACTCGATGAACTGCACTGTGACTGACATTGATTGCTCGACGAACGGAGCGAGTACTTTGAGTGAGTTCAAATACGTTTAATATTTCTCCTGCTACTTGAGGCAGTAGTATACGACAAACTACCCCTTGAAAGGTGTTAATCTTCCTGTTTCTCGTAATCGTCGGTCTAGTCATTGTATAAAGTTGGCATTAGGATATCTTCTGTTTGGGTGCCTTTCTGCATACAAAGCTTGAGCTGCATGAAAACTGCCACGACACTCTCCTAATATTACGTACATATCCGCGTATTCACTGAATGTATACTCTGATTAAATGATTAAATAACACTAGCACTTAACAGAACACGAAAAAAGATCGTCAATCACAACTTAAGCAGCTTGCACAGTTCAGCCCAAAATGACGCTATTGATATTCAAAGCCACCCAATAAAAATAATGTAGGTGTACCAAATGCCCAGCGGCCCACACTGGGTAATTTTGAAAATTTAGGTGGACAAAATCATTTTTAATTGTTTTTGTGGAATTGTTCTTCTAAAAGCATTTTAAGTTTCTTCGGGACTGTATTTATTAATTGACTTTTTTATTTTTGTTTTGCACGAATTTACATTTAAATTTTTTATCATTTTTGCAACATGACTTTCTCCGTTTGAATAATTACTCAAACTCCTCGGCTGAGTAAGAATCTTCTTGGATTTAGATACTATTAACTATGAATGACAGTTTAGATAACTTTATATACCTACTGGTAAAGGTGACTAAATTTCATTTCTCAAACATGCAAGTTTATGCAAATGTAATAAATGTCATATGGAAGTAGGCTATTTGAACTGTCTACCATTTATTGACTTTTCTCTTTATTAAGAACATCACTTGTTTGATCGTTTAAAAAAGTTTTATCAATTATGAATTTGTCTTACCTGGTTCTACTTCAATCATTTCTAAAAATCAGTAAAACAGTTGTAAACACAAAATTTAGAAAAATAGGTCCTTTAAAGACAAAACAAAAATATATCACGTATTTGTCAATATAGTTCTTGTTTTCCTAGCATTTGTTGTTGAAGATACCTTAAAGTTTTCATTTTAAATTATAAAAAAGAATAGAATTTTGATTTTGAAAACTCTATATATCGGAAACGATGTACTTTATGACTCATCCATAAAACTTACGCTGAAGGTCTTGAGAGAAAGATGCTTTAATAATAATTAAACTTAAAGTCGCGAGGTTTGTGATAATGAAGAATCAGTTTGTCAATACTTGAAGCATTTAAATCACTTGTTTCGGAGGTACCTCGTTCAGAGTGGAGAAAATGTTTCTGAGATTGGTTTCATCGAATGCAAAAATGTTAAAGACGAATATTTTGAGAAGTAATAAAGCAAGTTACATAACGTAATATGTGTTTTGTTTTACTTTTTCCGCAAATTCGGATGTCACCCTTCTACAGTTCTAAAATCTCAAAAATTTGTGTTTGCAATAAGTGTCTCCTCACGTGTATGATTTTGGTTTAGTTAATTATTAGCAATAGCTACCTAATAGTAAACTCAAGAAGTTAAAGAGTAATTGTAGCTGTGTAATCTATACTTGTCTTTCAGAAACTATTGAAGATTTGCAATTATCCTTATTCTTGCAATAATTGGGTAACTGTTTATTTGATCTATTATTGGATAAAAATTCTGTATAAGATTTTTGAAAAAATTTTTTGAAACGACAGCAACATTTAGTTGCAGCAAAAAAGTTTCAAAGTAAAATATTTAAAAAAAAATTTTAGAGCCTGTTAATGTTAACCGGAGGACACCTCCAAATTAAATAAATTAAAAGCCAGCGAAGGTTATTTTTTTATCTTGAATATTTCTAAAACTATTTAAGCAAAAAACATATGTAATACATATGATGCTATTAAGGAATAGCATATGTTTACACCAATTTATATAACTTTTCCTGTCCTTGGTTTTTTATGAATAACTTTTACTTAAAGTTACAGTTTGAAATTTAAAATGATAGTAATAAATCATTATTCTTAATTAAATTTAATTTTAGAAGCTTGTCCGTTATTATTAGGTTAGCTCTGAGAAGTCGTTACTATTTTGTAACAATATATTGCAATAATAATTCTATGCTGAAAATTGTATGTCCAAGAATCTTTGCTGCGACTACTTTATTCTTTTGAAGAGTTTTCCTTCGAAAACTTGTCGTTGAAGAATTATAAAGAGCCAATACTATCGTGTGGATTACTCTAAGTTACAAACTTGCTATTGATTATTGTTTATCATCCGTACTAGTACAGTTAACTTTACTTTCAATAACTGTAAATGTTATGTAAAGCACAAAAATTCGTTTATTATAATTTAGTTGACATGATAGTTATATCTTAAGTGGTTTAAAAAGAAAAACAATACATATTATTACTGCTATAGCTTAATCGTCATAATTAAAATGCTAGCTTGTAAAAATAAAATAGTTTAAGGTTTTTTTTATTCATTTGAGAACATAAAAGTTAAAACATAATAACTCTCTTCCTGCAGCTGTTGCGTTTATTATACTACATATTACAAAAATTCCCTTCTCATTTTTTACATACTTTTCTATAAATGCTTAATTGCTGTAAGTAATTATACCAATGCAATTTATTAAGTAAAAATTCTGCATTTGCAAATTAAACAGATATTTCTGAAATGTATGTAGAATGCAGAAATGCAATATGTATACGTATTTAGTGTAATATAATCTTGATTGTATTGTTTATGTAGGTACTTACCTAAAAATGTAAATAGGTCAGCGGCTTCAGTTCACAATAATGTCCATTTATCCAATATTTCACGAATATTATCAGTATTTTCAAGGAGTTGCAAGTATAGAAAGCTGAGCAAAAATGTTAGATCTACTGCTACTATAACTTCTTTGCGGAATTCAGCATTAAAAGCAAATAAATAGCAAAAACTAAAGAGAAAATAGAAAAATATTTTGTTAAATAGGCAATTTAGACTAATAAGCACATTAAATCTAACCTAAATTACTAGTATTCGTTTTTGAACTAAATTTTTACCCAATAGCATTCTTTAGGTTCTAGCACTTAACTACACTGTAAGTTTAACTTGTACACTACCACACTTTATTCTGCTTTTATATAACACTTAGCACTTAAAGTAATTCAAATGGTTTCATTGCACTAATCCTGCTGAATCGCCTCGACGTTCACATGTTAATAGAGTCTCTTTTCGTGTCTCCTTGGAAACTTTTTTATTTCATTCTCCACAATTTCCATTCCCTAGTACTTTATTCTGGGATCTTTGAATTATGTTAATGTTGCTCTGTTTGGTACATTCTCATATATTTGCTCATATGGCAAAGTATAATTATTGAATATGGCTAGAAAAAAAAAACAATAAAAGGAATATCTGCTGTCACGATATTGCTGCTGCTATATAAATAAGCAGTATTTGATTCAATATTTAAATGCTATGTAGACTAAGAAATTTACCAAAGGCAGATGTATTAAGCACGTGTTTTACAGAGGCAGACCAAATTCAGTATATAGTGTACACTGACTGTGGCACTAAGGTCCTACATAAATTCATTATTTCAATACGTACAATTGGTGCCAAATCTGCTAAAAAGGTATTACCAAACACAACAAACCTAATTTTAATATTAGCTACGTTTTGGAGTCTAAAATCTTTTAGGGGTGAAAACTAAGATTATTCTTTTAAATGGACATCCTGTATTGTGTTACATTTTGCAAACTGCTCTTCTAGACCATTTAAAAAATGTAGCATTAATGGGTTTATTTCTATAGATAAAAGAGATAATCAAAGAAATGCGTGAAAAATATTAAGCAATTACTTCGCGAAAACGGGGCTATAGCAAACAAATTTAATCTTACGAGGGTGGTCTGAAAAGTTTCCGACCTAACAAAGATACAAGACATTTTTTCTGAAAATTTTTTTTTATTTTTCAACATAGTCTCCTTGTAACTCTACACACTTCTCCCAGCGATGCTCCCATCTCTTTAACCCGTCCAAATAGTACTCGGCATTTTTCTCTGCAAAATAATTGTTCACGAAGGTGATTGCCTCTTCATTTGACGAAAATCTTTGTCCTCCGAGCGCAATTTTTAGATGAGAGAACAAAAAGAAGTCGCTTGGGGCTAGATCTGGTGAGTAAGGGGGATGGTTAAGCAGTTCAAACCGTAATTCGTGGATTTTCGGCATGGCAACCGCTGAGGTGTGAAACGGTGCGTTGTCTTGGTGAAACAGGATTTTCTTTTTCTGCAGATGTGGCCGTTTTTTCTCAAGTTCTGCCTTCAGCTTGTCAAGTAATGATGCATAGTATGCTCCTGTAATGGTTTTTCCTTTTTGAAGATAATCGATTAAAATAACTCCATGACTATCCCAAAAAACAGTCGCCATCACTTTCCCAGCCGAAAAAACAGTTTTTGCTTTTTTTAGAGCCGGTTCCCCCTTTGCAGTCCACTGTTTGGACTGTATTTTTGTTTCGGGCGTATAATGGTGTATCCAAGTTTCATCTACAGTAATTAATCGGCACCAAAACTCGGATTTATTTCGCCTAAACTGCGCCAAAAGAGCGTTGGAAATATTCATTCGAACACGTTTTTGGTCTAACGTGAGCAAACGCGGCACCCAACGCGCGGACAGCTTTCTCATGCCTAATGTTGATTTAATATGTGACAAACACGTTCTTTTGACATGTTCATAACCTCTGCTATCTCTCTCACTTTAATTCAGCGTCGTCTAGCACCATTTGGTGAACTTTGGCGATGTTTTCGTCGGTAGTTGCAGTTTTTGGACGTCCCGAACGTTCATCGTCTCCCAAGCTCTTACGGCCACGTTGAAATTCAGCAGCCCAAAATTTCACTGTGGTAAATGATGGTGCAGAGTCCCCATACACAGAATCCAACTCATCTTTTATTTGCGAAGGCGTATTGCCTTTCAAAAACAAATATTTAATGACAGCTCGATACTCGATTTTGTCCATTTTCACAAAAAAACTCACTCAAACGACTGTTACATAAAAACTGCGCGTTCAAAATGGCTGAAACTTTGGTGAGTAACTGTCAACAGATGAACAACGAAATTCAGTAGCTTTTATTTACGAGTGCTGCCATCTTCACGTTGAGGTCGGAAACTTTTCAGACCACCCTCGTAATGTCAGTTGCTGATATTTTCATAGACTATTTGGCATTATAGGCTGAAAAGCGTAACATTGTAACTGTAAATATCTTCTACTATTCTAGAACTATTCTGTTACATTTTTTTTTCAATTATTATTCTGTTTCGAGTATTCTACTATACACTTGATAGTAATTGGGACGTTTTCATTTATTTGTATTTGATATTTTTTGTTTATCAACAATCCATAGAGCAACACACTGTAATAACACAATAATTAAGTAGCAGTAATTAATTATTTATTTATTATCATGTATTTTTCGAAGTAATGCTTTAAAGTGACAATATAATAATTATTTGTTTTGTTATATGAACGTATGAACACCATAAATTATAAAGCAGAGATGAACAGATTGCTTAAGAAACTTGCTTTATGAAATTTGGAAATTAACATGTACCAAATGACCCGCCATTGCTTTGTCCATGGTTAATTTAGTCGACAGCTGTTTGTAGCTTTCCTATAGCTTTCCTCTAGTTTCTGTATTGCTTGAGCCTGAGAATGCCACAAGTCTACAGTAGATAAAAGACAGATCCTAATACACTTCCTTGTGGTGCTCCCGCTCTTTTTCTAAATTCTGAATAGGTTTCTTGCTTGATCCTGTAGAATCTATCTAAGATGTACGAGCAGATTTTTTCTTTGCTTGTCGGTTATTCTGTGCGTCTGGTCATTTGTAGAATGTCTATTTTTAAACCCAATTGGTGTGATGGGGTTAGTTCTGTTTTAATCTTTTGAATAGCAGTTTTTTTGAATGGTTTCGATACTATTGGTAGTAAGGAGACTGGCCTATAAGACGAAACTTTGTGTTGAGGCTTTTCAGGTTTAAGGATTACGATTACATCTGGTACTTTCCGCAGCCTTGGTACGAGATTCAATCTGAAGGTAGCATTTATCAAGGTGGTTAGTTTAACTATGGCTTTCCTTGGAAGTTGTTTCAGTACTTTACCAGTAAATAAGTCGAATTCTGGTTGTTTTGAATTTATATTTTTTCTAATCTGGGTGAAGTGAGCCCTGTTTTTTTTTGTTCTTGTATCAGGTCTTTCCAACATCTTCCTGTTCCTTATTTGGTTGGAACGTGATCTGCGAATTTTTCTAGGTAGTTGTTTCTCGCTCGCTTTTCACTTTCTTGTCTTATTGGAGAAATCTGTGTTATTAGTCTTTTGAATCTGCTGGTTGCTTTCCATAGAGAACAATTGGTGCTGCTGTCATTTGTTAAATCTCTAAAATGGATACTAATTGATTCGTTTTTGATTTACTGGATTTTCTTAATCCTCTGACTAATATTATCCAGGTTCGTTTGGTCTTGGATTGTTGCCATTTGCACTATAAGTGCCTTTTTTCAGATATCAAGTTTCTAATCGGTTTTGGGTAATTCATTCCAATTGTTCTTCGCTGGATTGTAAGAGCTTTCTCCTATGCTAGCTGGTTGGCCGTTATTTATGAATAACTCAACTGCTTCGTCTAATTGTTGTTCATTTGTAACAGGTACTGAGAGATTGATCTTTCTTTTAGACAGACCCTATAGCTTTCCTGGTTGACTCGTTTATTCATCAAGTTTGGATTATTTTCTTTCTTTATAATGTATTAACTCAGCGTCAGAACAATAGGTGAATGATCTAAATTTATATCCCACGTTTCTTTTACTTGCAAGAAATTTGCTGACATATTCTTAATAGTTTAGAGGTCGATGAGATCCGGTATCTTGTTTCGTTCTGTTAGCTATTATTTTCTGTTTTCATCAATTAGTTTCTTTTCTTTGGGCGTCATTAGTCTGAATTTCCAATGAGTACTTTTTGCGTTGAAATCACCTCTTACGATGAATCTATTGCCTTGTTTTCTTGGCAGGGCACTAAGCTGCAGTTGCAAAAAAACTGCAGTTACGTAAAAATAATAAAATAAGTTTTTTTGTCATCGTATTGGGTATTATAGAGATTGTCTACACAGACAGGAGGACAAACGAATATGATACGAATAGCTGGAATATTAAAAACATGCTTATACAGCTTGGTAGAAACAGTTTTTGTTCAAGTGATATATAAATATTTTACTACATTATGTATGCTAGGGCCTGCATGTCACCCTGTTGTAGAGGGTGATATAAGCAACCCGCAAGAAACAAAGTATGCGTACAACCAAGTGTGCGGTCTTTAGGGTGCAAGCCTAAGGCACACAGCAGTTTTTGTAAATAAAGCAATTAAGTGTATTCAGTTTTTATTCAAACAAATAAGCTATCGAAGGTGCTACTCAACATTTAATCTAGTCCTTCGAGTCGGATGAAGCAGCAAGCAAATGGTTTAATTGTGTAAGCAAACGCAACTTAAGTCACAATCACACAATCGACAACGGGCAAGGAGCAAGCGCATCCTCCAGGCTCATATAAGTCTGTTTATCTTATATTTTCCTTTTTTCCAAGTTGAATACAGTTTATTTTATACTTTTTTGTGTTTCAATTTGAATCAATATGACGAAAGCGTTAAAGACTTTAAAAACAAGAAGAGAGACAATTGTATCTAGATTGGTTAGATTAAGGGATTACGCTGATTCAGTAGACAAGGACAATCTAAATGAAAATATTATTGCTCAATTAACTTCAAGATTAGAAAGGGTTCAGACGGACTGGGAAGATTTCAATGATATTCAAACGAATATCGAGATTACAGAACCGTTCGAATTTAAAGAAGGCGAATTATACGAGGAACTATTTTACACGGTTGTTGGCGATTCACAAGGGCTAACAAAAAAATACTACAAGCATAATGTAGAGGTAGACGCGGCTGTACCAAGTTCCAACGCAAGTTCAATTGTCAACAATAGTAACTCCGATCAGTCATTAATAAAATTACCCCCCGTGAAATTACCCAGTTACGATGGCAGTTACAGTAACTGGCTCGAGTTCAAAGATACCTTTACAGTCTTAGTTGACATTTAAGAGCCCTAGATTCGGCAGGCAAAAACACAAATGAATGAGATAGGCTACTCATTTATATTGTGTGCAATACATTTGACAATATGACCCGTAGGGATTGGGAATCGTGTAAATATGAGGGCGAGTTACCCACTGTGCAAGATCTAAACAATTTTTTAAAATCAAAATGTAAAATTCTAGAGAAATTAGAGGTTACCAAGTTAGAAGGGCAAGGTGAAAAATACAAACTTACAGCTAGTCAACATCACAAGAAAAAATATATTTCCAGAAACAGTTAGGCAGCAATCAATTCAAATAAAATAGCCTGTTATTTTTCCAAACAAAGCCATGGCATTTATCATTGTCAGACATTTTTAAAACTAAATTTAAACGACCGCATCAAATCAGTAAGGGACTTAAAATTATGTTTCAACTGTTTAGGGTTAGGTCATTCAGTGGGACATCGTAAATCACGTTCTAAATGCCCCAAAATGCAATAGACCACACAACTCTCTCTTAAACAGATGAACCACATGTTAGCGAAACGACTGCAAGAGAAAGTGCTGGTACTATTGTGCAACCTTCGGTCATTTTACAGAATGTCAACGACCGTCCCAGCACTTCAGTGAACACACATGTAGCGAAGGGTACTATACCTGCCAAGGGTCACCTACAGTCGCAAGTTCTGTTATCCACAATTCTAATTCAAATTAAAAATAATGACAATGGGTATATTACATTTCGCGGATTACTAGATAATGGATCTCAGAGTAACTTGATTACACAGGAATTATGCAAAAAGTTGAAATTGACATCAAATAAAATTAAACATGTTGTCAAAAGTGTAGGTCAATCCCTTTCTAACATAACCAACTAAGTTAATGTTTGTTTTAAATCCTGTCACAATAATTTTACTTTGAATATCAATTGTCTAATTATTCCCCAAATTACTGATAGATTACCACTTATGTCATTTGATAAAAGAAATTTAAACATTCCAGAAAAATTTGCATTAGCAGATCCCAATTATAAATTAACGGGAGACTAGATACTTTGTTAGGAGCACAGGTATTTTGGTGTAGGTAATGAACATTTTAATGAAATAACATTGCAGAACACAGAATTATGATGGGTAGTTGCAGGGAAGTTAAATTTTGGTATACCAAAACCCAATATATCTGTATATCATTTGAATATTAATTTGCACGATTCCATTGACGATAAGATTATAAAATTTTGGCAATTACAAGAGGTGAATAGCAACGATAAATATCTGTCTGCATCAGAGAGACACTGTTAAGAATTATTCAGAAAAATTACAAAAAATCTGATAGTGGGCGGTTTATAGTAGATATACCATTTCAACAATCACTAAACAATTTAGGCAATTTTTGCGACGTGGCTCCCAATAGATTCTATTCTCTGGAAGGAAAGTCGCACGAAGATTCAACTTTAAGGCAACAATATGCTAATTTCATGGCCGAATATGAGCATTTAGGGCACATGATAGAAATTGCTGACGATAATCAGTCAATAAAGGGGTATTATTTACTGCATCGTGCAGTTATAAAAATGACGAGCTTTACTACAAAATGTAAGGTAGTTTTTGATGGCTCCGCAAAATCAGATGCTGGTTTATCTCTTAATGATGTTTAATTTAGTAGACCAATCTTGCAACGAGACATTCTCAATATTATTAAGAGTCAAACGGTATAATTACGCAATGACTGCGGATATATCAAAGATGTATCGTCAGGTGTTTTTTAATGAAAATCAAAGAGACTATCAAAAAATATTTTGACGCTCTAATGCAAACGAAGACTTAAAGTGCTACAAATTGAACACTGTTACATATGGCACAGCGTCCGCGCCGTATTTAGCTGTCAGGTGTCTTGGTCAGTTAGGAATTGACAACAAATTACACTTTCCAACTGCTAGTAGGGTAATTAGTAAAGATTTTTATATAGATGACCTACAAGGTTTTCAAGGTAAGGATGAGCTTGAAGTCGGTGTACTACAGAATGGTGAAAATGAAGCGAACAAAACCTTAGGTGTTTATTGGGATGCTAACAATGATTTTTATCAAATATTCAATTCATAACAATTTGTCTCAAACATATAGCCGTATTTGTGGAGCAGTGTTATTGGCCAATTTGGTGATAGAGGCATTGAAAATCGATTTTTATAGGGTACAGTATTGGACAGACTCGTCCATTACTTTAGCTTGGATTAAGGGTGAACTTAACAGATGGAAAGCATTTGTTGCAAACAGAGTGGGTGGAATTCAAACATTAACACATAGTTCCAATTGGTATCATGTACAGTCATTAGAGAACCTCGCGGATTTAGTCTCACACCCAATTTTCTTTATGGTTCAAAATTATGGTGGCATGGTCCTGAATTTCTTACAGTTGACAATTCACTTTGGAATACACAAGAAACAAATGTAGAATTTAATATTCCATAGCAACGTTCAGTGGCAGTTATCACAGTGTTACAACCTGAGAATTTTATTTCTGACCTGCTACACAGGTTCTCGAACATTTCATGTGCATGTGTTATGCGTTTCACCTCAAATGTGAAAAAACATAAACATAACAGACAAGAGGGTGCTTTAATTCCAGTCGAATTAGAGAGTTCATTACATTTTATTATCAAAATTGTGCAGCAAGAATGTTTCTCACTGAAATGCAAGAACTTGTCAAATACACGGAAACTACCCAAGGCAAGTAAAACTTTGTCATTAAATCCTTTTATACAAAACGGTTTGCTCCGGGTTGGTGGTAGAATAAAAAATGCTCAAGTTTTGTTCGACAAACGCCATCCTTCCCAAAAATCACTTATTAACAAAACTTGAACAAACGACTTTTACATTGCGGCCTAGAAATCTGCTGTGCTCTATCAGGGATAAGTACTGGCCTTTATCGGACAGAGCATTATGCAGAACTACTGTAAGAACATGTGTAATTTGTTTTAAGGCTAAACTAGTAGATTCGAACTATCTGATGGGTGACTTGCCAGATGTAAGAGTGAACAATTATTCTCCATTTTTAAATGTAGGCATCGATTACGATGGTCCATTCAATTTAAAGAATAAAAAAACTCATGGAGCAAAATTGGCCAAGGCATACATGTGCCTCTTTATTCGTATGTGTACCAAGGCAGTGCATATTAAACTTGTGCCGGAATTGCCAACAGAAGCATTTCTAACTACCTTGAAAAGGTTTGTTAGTAAGAGTAGCAAACCAGTCAACATTTATTCGGATAACGGTCTAAATTTTGTAGGTGTAAATAACGAATTGACCAAGTTAGCAAACCTTCTACAAGCCAATGCAGAATACATCGCGAGCAACCTGGCCAAAAACCAAATTAAATGGCATTTTATTCCTGCACGCTCTCCAACTTTTGGTGGAATTTGGGAGGCTGGAATAAAAACCGCAAAAAATCATATTAAGATACCAGTTGGTAGCAATTCCTTTACATACGAGGATTTTTATACCATTTTGATTCAAACTGAAGAAATCTCGAATTCCGCTCCCCTATCTCCTTTAACCAGTGATCCTGAAGATGTATCAGCTCTGACGCCTGCGCATTTCTTAATCAGCAAAAAACTAACTGCATTACCGGAATTGAATGTGATGGACATCCCCGAAGGGAGTAAGGAGGTTTCAACGAATGCAGGCAATGGTGCAGCAGCATTAGACACGTTGGCAAAGAGAATATCTCTCGTAGTTGCAAGTAAGGACTAAATGGAGGCAAACCTCACAACAAAGACTGAAAATCGGAACACTGGTGTTAATCAGGAACGACAATTATTGTACTCTTAATTGGCAATTAGGACGGATAACTTTGTTCCATTCAGGCAAGGACCAGGTCATCCGAGTTGTGGGTGTTAAGCTGCGCGGTGGTGAAGTTACTCGTGCAGTGAACCGCAATCATGACTTTGAACATTGTTGTAGTTGACCTGTAGATGATAATTCGATTTAATGTTAGTTGTGTTTATACTTTATGTAGTTCATTTGAAAGGACTACATCCTTTCAAGGCGGGCAGGACGTTCAAGCCATATATATGAATATTTTATTGCATTATGTATGCTAGGACCTGCATGTCACCCTCTTGTGGATGGGGATATGTGCGACCCGCGAGAAACAAAGTATGCGTGAAACCAAGTGCACGGCCTTTAGGGTGCAAGCCTAAGGTACACAGCAGTCTTTGTAAATAAAGCAATTAAGTATATTCAGTTTTTTATTCAAACAAGTAAGCTAGCGAAGGTCCTACTCAACAGTTTTAATACAATTTTTGCAGCAAAAATTGTATTGTTTTATTTCTGCATTTTTTTATATTTTATTATATCGGTTATTGTTATAAAAACAAATTTAAAACAAAATTTTCAAAAAGTCGGCGAATGGTAACAGCTTCAACATGAACTAAAACGGGAAGCAATTAAATAAATCTTTGAAAGAAATAAGAACAAAATAAAAGATTAACAATAAAGATAAAATAAATAAACCACAAGAATAAGATAAAACAACAATTTCCTGTCAACTTAAATCTGAACCTCTATCAAAATACTTCTGGTAGAATTTTAAAGTATTATTTATTTGTATTTAATTAAGAATAACTTTATCTGCTTCTTAAGGAAGATAAGCAAATTAGTTTGTATATAAAATTGATTTTTTTAAATTCTAATGAAAACATTACATTAACCTGACCTTTACCTAATGAAATAATAAATACCTACGGCTGAGATTATTAACCTAATTATCCTCTGCCCTCTGACTCCCGTCTTCACGATGTAATATATTTTTTAAAACATTTCGTTAATTGTATTTATGGACTGCCCACGTAAAGTTGAATTTGTTGTCTAATTTTTATTCTTTGCCAATTTAATAATTTGATTTTATTGTTTATACGGTTATTACGGTTATTTATATCATCTTTATATTGAGTTGTACACATTTTGCCAATATTTATTAAGTACTTACAGTCTAAAGATTATTATTAAAATCCTTTTTACTTTTATTATGGTTAATATACAAGTCCAAGCATGATTTCATTTCATTCTTCCATAACAAAATATCGCAAATTATTGCAAAACTTACGTATTTCAGATAAATATAGTTTTATGAGTAAATAGTTTCATCGACGCAAATTATATCAATTGATTTGACTGATTAATTTTTAAAAAGAAACATCACAGAAAATTGAGGAAAATACAAAATTTAATTTTAAATTAAATTTAATGTGTGAACACAAAAGACAAGTACAGGGTGCTTTTTATATTTTAACTTTTTAATTACTTTGCAGTTAATTAATAATACAGAAATAGAATATTATCTGGAACTTTGATAATCTCGACTTTCTCGCAAGATTAGAGTATCGGGTTCGTTGCATTGTTAGACGTAGCTACTCGCAGACATTATGCTTAAATATGTCCTGTTATTTCAAACTTCTTTGTATCTATTTGGACTACCTAAGAAATTAACGAAAATTATATCAATAAATGTCATCATCAGCGGTTTACAAAAAGAAATGGATGATATAAAAATACAAACTCAAGAGAAAAGAAAAATCAGTAAAAAAAATAAAACATGGGACATGGCCACTTGACGTATAAGAGATAGAATTAAATCAGGTAATGGAAGAAACAAAATTAGATATACTCGCAATTACAGAAACCAAAAAGAAAGCACAAGGTAAAGAGGAACTAGAGGGAGGACATCTACTGATATGCAGTGGAGTCGAAAAAGAAGAATGGGCGAGATGTGTGGGATGCATCATAAATAAACAAAGTAAAAACGGAATTAGAGGGTGGAGAGCAATATCTGAAAGAGTAATGAAACTAGAAATAGAAATATATGAAGAAATATACACAATTTTGATTGCATATGAAGAAGCCACAAATATAGAGCTAGATAAGTTTTAAAACAGTATACGAGAAGAAACGAAAGATCATAAAGGAACACTAATGATGATAATGATTGGCAGCAAACCAAATGAAGGAGAAGGATACTTGGAAAGATTCGGAGAAAATGTTAAAAATAAGAACGGACAAAACATACATGAACGATATGGTAGTAATCAACACGTCTTTCCAGCGTAAGAGCATACATAAGTATACTAGAGAGATGACAAGTAGAAATGGAAGATCAATAACCGACTTATTATTGGTTAAGAAAAACACTATGAAAGAAACCAAAAACGTAAAGATAAGAAGAGAATACAAGATCGGAAGTGATCATTATTTAGTTAAAATAACTATAAAAAGAGAAAACAAGAAAAACAAGAAAAATCAGAGAAAAAAGAAAAGAAGAAAGAGTATGAGAATACTAGAACATATAAATTGGAAGACATATAAAAGAGGGAACTGTACCGAAAGAGAATATCAGAAGAAGTTAACTTAAGAAAAGAGCAAATGTTAGAAATGAATCTGGAAAACATGTGGGAAACATTCAAAACAATAACATACAAAAGTATGTGGGGTGAATAAGACAACGAAATAAAACAAGTAGTCAAGGAAAAAACGGCAATGGCAACGATATCTAGGAAATAACAAAAAACAGGAAGACTTCATGTTATACAAAAATCGAAGAGAAAAAAGTCAAGACAGAGGTAAAGGAAGCAAAAACAAGATCATGGGAAGAATTTGAAATAATAATGTAAAACAATGCTACAAAAATGCGAAAATGCTGTATCACGTACTAAGAGGACTGAGAAAAGAAAAGAAACACACAATAAGAAACGGAAAATATAAAGAAGGTGAAATTATCAGGGAAAAAGGTAACATAATAGAAAGATGGAGAGAATACTATAAAGAATTGCTAGGGACGAAGGCTGAATTGATTGACGAAC
Organism: Ignelater luminosus; assembly: GCA_011009095.1. Classification (NCBI taxonomy): domain Eukaryota; kingdom Metazoa; phylum Arthropoda; class Insecta; order Coleoptera; family Elateridae; genus Ignelater; species Ignelater luminosus. Next base: position 26,484 of record VTPC01000973.1, read on the forward strand.
AAGTAAGTGACAGAACAAGACCAAAATACAGAAGACTATATAACACGAAAAAACAAAAAAGAAATTAATAGACTAGAAGTAATGAGAGCAATGCAAAAGATTAAAAGTGGAAAAGCACCAGGAATGGACGGACTAAAACCAGAAATGATAAAACACATAGGAGCCGAAGGGATAGACCTATTACATAGAATAATAAACCTGGCATGGACAACACAACAAATTCCCAACGAGTGGAGAATAGCAATCATAACGCCAATACAAAAAATGGAAGTGTGAACGAGTGTAAGAATTTCAGAGGTATATCCCTGCCATGCGTAGCTTAAAAACCTTATGAAGAAAGACTTAAAGAAAAATTAGAAGAAACGTTAAATGACATACAGGCAGCGTTTAGAACAAACTGATCAGCACAGGATTGGATATTCGTACTTAAACAAATTACAAAAAAAATACTAGCAACAAATGACAAAGTATACATAGGAGCAGTAGATCTAGAAAAAGCTTTCGATAGTATAAAAAAGAAGAAATCTGGAAAGTGTTAATTAAAAGAGGTGTGAACAGAAAACTAATTGAAGTGACTAAAAGTATATACTCAAGAACCGAAAGTGTAGTACGAGTAAATGGGAAAACATCGGATAGCTTCATAACAAGATGAGGGGCGAGACAAGGAGGTATGCTGAGTCCACTACTTTTTAGCACAATAATGGATGAAATATCCAAAGAGATAAACCAAGATCTAAAGAAAACAATTAGGATACAGGAAACTCCGACTACTATTCTTAAATGAACTATTATACACCGATGACGTATTGCTGTTTGCAACAAATAGGAAAGTCCTACAGGAAAAAAGAGAGAGATGGAATATAAGTATGAGTAAATATGGACTAAGAATAAACATAGAGAAGGCAGGGATTATGGAAATCGCAAATAATAAAAAAGGAGTAAAAATACAAGTAAAAGGAGAAGAAATAAACTAAACCAATAGACTAAAATACCTAGGAACATACACACGACCAGATGGAAAACTCGAGGAAGAGATTGGGGGCAAGATACAGAAAACCATGACGCTATACAAAACTTTATACAAACCAGTTTTCAACAAAAAAAATAGCAAAAAAAATTAAAATACGAATATCTGAATCAGTGCTAACGCCTATACTTATGTATGGAAGTGAGTCCTGGGTCCTAATTAAGAAACTCAAACAAAAACTCAGTGCGTGCGAGATTAAAGTTCTTAGAAAATTAGACAAAATAAGAAGTGAGGTAATACGAAAGGAGCTAAATATAACAAATGTAGTGCAAAAAATTGAAAGACAACAACTAAGACGGTTTGGACATATGGTACGAATGGATGAGAAAAGAGTGGTAAAGGAGATATGGGAGATGGAAAGAGCAGACAAGAAAAGGAAAGACAGGCCAAGGAGAGTGTGGAATGCAAAAGTAGCAGAGGCACTAAAGAAACGAAAACTAACGTGGACTCAACAAAAAGAGAGGCAACAAACTCATCAAATATTCGGTTCAAGTTGTAAAAAGTCATGTACAGGGTGTTCAAAAAAACATTTAAATATTTAAGGGGCATGTAGTACGACCAACAACAAATAACAAAGTTTTAATAAACATGGATCCGAAAATGAACCGTTTTCGAGATAAGAGTGAATTTTGTTTTTGAAAGTGAAAAAAAGCCACAACTTTCATCATCATTTTAGTGCTACGCATACGCTATTTTCAAGATAAAAGCACTTTTTGGTTGCTTTGATCCAAGAACCACAACTTTCTCTAAAGTAAAACAAATCTTTTCATAAATTTTATTATTATCAGTTTGCAGTGCTATCCATAGGTTGTTTTCCAGATAAATGCGATTTAATAAAAAAAAACGACAAACTTTAAGTTGAAGTTTTGTTTTCATGTGACATTTACTTTATTAATCATTTCGCAGTTGATTTACAAACTGTTTTCTCGTAGTGAATTAATTTTTTGACGTCAAGGAGATTCAGTTTCCAATTTGCAATGGCTTATTCAAATGCTGAAATGGCTGATATGGTTTTCATGTATAACGATGCCAACGGAAATGCTTTGGAAGCACGTTGTCTTTAGAGCAAGGTTTCTCCCAGTCGTCAACTGCCTTCGCATGTGATTTTTGGAAACGTTTACTTACGATTAAGGGATAGTGATGCCTTTGCAAAATGTGCTTACGATAGCGGACGTTCAAGGTTAGTGTATACGCCTGAAGTTGAAGAACAAATTTTGGTAGTAGATAAAAACCCCGAAAAGAATGTGAGAAAAATCTCGGCTGAAATAGGCGTAAGTAGTCCTCTTGTGTGAAAAACTTTCCACCATCAGTATTTGTATCCGTACCATATTGAACGGGTAGAAGTACTTACTCGTCCTGACTACCAAGCAAGAATAATATTCTGTCAGTTGCTTTTAATGAAAGCTGCTGAACACCCAAATTCTTCTTCTAACACTTTTTTCACTGATGAAACCAGTTTCACTGTAAGCTAAGCTAGGGCGAGGAGGTCCCATTCTATGGCTTGCCATGTCTTTTGACTTAACTCCTTTTGTATTTGAGGTTACTTGAAAAGTTGAGTGTACGCAACACCTGTAAAATAATCTTGCCAAGTTTCAACAGCGAATTGAGCAATGTTGTCAGACAATTCAAGCACAATCGGGCTTTTTAGAAAGGGTGCTGAGTTCCGTCTTGAGAAGATGTATATCTTGTGTCGAAATCGAAGGAGGACATATCAAATATCTTTTGTGATAATCGTGTTCTGTAGCGCTAAATGCTAAAAACCACAAAAATTTACAAAAACGAAAATCGTTCTTATCTTGAAAACGGTTGATTTGCAAAGCTATGTTTATTAAGACTTTCTTACTTATTTTTGGTCGTGCTGTATGTCTCTTAAATATATAATTTTGGTTTTTAATACCCAGTATATACAAAACTTGATTAACGATTCAATTAAAAAAAATTTTATTAATAAAATGTGAAGTATTCTTTGGAAGACAGACTAAAATTGTTAGGAGGATTTTCACTAGTTGAATATATACAGGGTGCAACCAATTGATAGTTAAAGCTCTTCACCATGATATTCTACGATGAAAGATGGGTAAAAAAAGTTTCTGATAGAACCAGACGAAAGCTAATAGGTCGTAAATCACTAGGTAGTTAATTCCGGGTTGTTTACTTTGGGCAATAAATGAACAATAACTTCTTTTCAAATATCAGGGTATTGATTATTTGACAAACAGTAATTATTTATGTAAACTAGAAGCTCAGTACACGAAAACTAATTCTAATAGCACCGGCAGCATTATTTTTTAACGCCGATATACTACATTTAACCGTTTTGATTTCCAAAATATAAAAACATGGACATCACTTAAATTCCGTCAATGTAAGACGTAATGCAAGTTCTAAATAATTAGAATCTGATAAATGATAGTGGAATACAGTTATTAGAATAATCAATTACTTGTGGCTCTGGAATTGTTTAAACGTTCTGCTAAAAATTCGAAACAATATAAAAATTGATCATTCCTTTCTAGTAACAACAAGCTCCTGGACTAATTTTTTTACATAAATATCTACCCCCCTCCTTTTCTAGCTATCGCAGCCATTTATACGCAAATAATCTAAATTAAAAATCAGAAATGACCACTTTTCTGTGCTAGTGATAAAATCAAAATTATAATTCTAAGATTTACAAAGTTATTGGTGTTATTAGAAATTGAATGTATGTTTAAACAAGCAATTTCTAAAAGAAATGGTAAATAAGAAAGTACAGTTAAAATAAAAGTAAACAATCATACTTTTCATCTAGTAAAATCATTATAAACACGTGTATTTTTCCTTTCCACAAAACTATTTTAGTTTTTACTTGACGTTGCACAAATCATTCTGTAAAACCGTAAATTATTTTTACGCCTACGTATACTGCTCGTGAGAGTCGGGTAATTCTTCCTTGCTAATTTATATTCTTTAATCTGCAGTTTCAAAGAATTTATTTTATTATCTTGAACGTTTATCTTTTATTTGATTTTTAATTACTAACTCAGAACCTCATTTGATTTTTCAATAAAATTCTCAGATTCAATCTTTTGTGCTACCATTGCTAGTGTATCAGCTTCTTTATCACTTTTATCAAGATAGCTAAAGACAGCGTTAGCGGTTCGTTGTGTGGTACTCATCACGTTAATTTCAATTAACTTTAAAAATACAAAACAAGTTGACACTTAACCTTCTGCACTTTATGACGGCCGTATATTGAATGAGAGGGCATTTAAAAAAATTACTTTGTTCAATTTATTTCAGCAATATCAGTGAAAACTATAAAAGTCACGTTTATGTTAATCTACTGTATCGTGCGTAAGTAGTTTTCATTTGCTTATTGGATAATTAATTATTAATGGCCTATTTTATTCTGTTCTTTATATTGGAATGAGTCACGTTGACATTGAAATGTAATTAACAAGAACTAAAAACTATAATTAATAATAATAAACAGCGTAAGTAAATACGGATATACAGTATTTCCAATTTATCTCGCTACATGTAGGTAGGCAACACATATGGCAGAGCAACAAATCTTACATTTATTACGTAACTTTTGTTTCTTAAATTTCTTTAAGTAACTAAAGATCAAAGTTGTACGAGCGAGATGTTTACATGTAATATAAGGTTAGATAATTACTAAATATGAATTAATTTTTGTCAAAATGACAATCACTGCATAATTATACTAATAATTTTTGAATTTTTTGTTTTCCATAGCCACCCCTATTAAAAACTGTAAACTATTCTTTAATTACGGAGATATCCATGTTATAGAAAGTGCGTTGCCTACCTGTTTGTAGTACCTTAAACTGGGCGCACTGTATAAAATACGATATACTTTATTGTCATCAATATAACAAACAAACTTTTGTTAGTACAAGAAATCCTACGTGACGATTTGAATTCTTCCATCTAGTGGTTGAATAATTGGACTATGTAATTCTATATATTTACGTAGAACATCTATGTCTCGTGGTCCAATCTTTTTGTTTTTCAGATTATCTGCTATTACTTTATAACCATCTCCTCCACCTGCTAGAAATGAATTTACTACAATTTTGTACATTTTATCATGATGTAACGGTTCGTATACAGGTACGGCACATTCCCTACAGCGTATTTTGATCGATTGGGTTCTAGATCCTTCTGGGTTTGTCAGATTGTAAACTACACGTATTCCTAAAACAAAACATTTAAGAACAACCAATTGACAGTGTGTAATTATGTAATTTTATATTATATTTAATGCTGACCTGAGATTTGTAACAAGTTTATATCGAATCTTTCCCTATAATTATAAAAACTAGTTGTTGCAAACTCTAAGAACTCTTCTATGTATTTTCCTTGAAGTTCTCCAATGTCAAACGTATTTTCGAACGGTTGTGTGGTGACAAGATCGTTAAACGTGATATCTAAAAATATAGAATACGTAAAAAATTAAAATTAAAATGATAAAAAAATAAATTTTAATGAAAATTACCTCCTATTTCAATAGATGCTCTAAGACTACCAGCATTAGTTATAGCAATCGCAGCGGATGTCCATGCATCTTCCTCATCTGTATCTAAATGCTAAAAGAAGAAGAATAATTTTCAATTATGCAAAAACGCTTTTTATGCAAAGATCATAATTTTCAATGTATCTCTACAAAATACATTTTTGTTTTTAATATTTTGAATTCTATAATTTCTAAACATGTTCAGTTCGCAATAGTAAATCATCGCAATGTAAATTACAAAACTTTAACTATTAAAAAGAAAGATAAAGAAACAGAAATAATTGCATTAAATGCAGTTACGAAAATTGAAAACTAACGATAATAACATTTTCAAACAGTTTCTCTTTAGTAAACTTACTGCATAAACCATTGAATCTGCTACAAAATCTCCTAGATTACATTCAGAAGTTCTACAACTACGTTGATCTAAAAGTACTTTAGTTTTACCCAAAACTTCTTTTCCAAAATCATCAACACCTTCTTTCCATACTGCAATTTCTTCATTTATTTTTTTATCTGGAAAAAAGAATTTTTAAGCAAAACAGTTCATTCTTATCCAGTTATTGAAATCAATAATTTAATACATACCTTGCGGTACGCTTTTGTTTAAATAAATCGGAGCGCCCCTCCAAGACTCAACATTTCCATCACCATCATAACTGACAGAAATGTTTCCCAAGTATTTAGCATAAGCTGAAGCTTGTACAACAAGAATTCGACGTCCGTCAGAGTGGTTAATTATAGTAGGATAAGGTCCAGCCGGTTTATCTATACCGGGAAGATCAGACCCTAGAAATTTAACGAGTCGAAAGTAATTACGAGAGACTAGCTTGTTAATCTTACCAGTGTAAAGGAACGTATGAGAATGAGCACCGACAATAAGCCCTATTTTAGGGCTCGCTTTTCTGGCAATTTCTTGATCTAGATCATAACCGCAATGAGATAAAACTATTATCGTGTCTACCTTTTCTTCTGCGACAAGTCTTTCGGCTTCTTTGTTTACGGATTCAGCTTCATCTAAGAATTTTAATTTTTCAGAGCTTGTTATTTCCTGTAAAAGTGTAAAATAAAAGCAATTAATTTGAAGTATTTAAGATGTGCATAATTAGTTTAAGTGTGAAACCTTGAAACAAGATTGTTTCCATTATAGAGAAATGAATAATGTAACGAATTGAAACTTACGGTAAAGGAGGACACATTTTTTAAAATTAATAATTTATTTGTGGGATAATTGTACTGTGCAATACGAAAACAAATTCTATTGATTAGAAATATACATAAAAGAGATATAGCTGCTAAGTCTTAATTTGCTTCTAAACAGAATTCTTTTACCTCGACGGTGATTCACACGTCATCTCAGATCAATTTTGGAACTGACCGTCGGAAGAATTTAAATTACTTTGCTAAATGTTCACACTGCAATAAAATCTTACAAAAGAACAGTATTCATCGATTACAAATGACATAAATAATATTTTGCAAGCATCTATTGGCGAAAAAAAGAAAAGGTTAGAGGAAAATAAAATAAAATGAAATACATTTTTAAGAATTTATGACAATATTCTGGCAAAATTAAAATAAAGTAAAAATAATCATAAAATGTTCAGTTTGTTAAGATATTAAATTTGTCAACAGACAAATCATTTTAAAATATGAAATTACATTTGGGTTTACTTGGTTAGTTGGTTTCATTTAGTCAGTCAAACGAATGTACAGCCTGCCAACCTTAATTTTGTACTTACATGCAATGTGTAAATGATTAACTTGGGTAGTGGGCAATGATTTTGTTTATTGATTTGCTCAGAAATATGTACAAATAGTACACGAGCCACTATCAGAAAAAAAAGACCTGAATCCTAACTTTCTGGAGTTCTTACACATCGACGCAGAAAGGTATCTAGGTACTCTGGTGAAAATCTTAACGAGCTAGGTGTGGACATGCACTTGTAGTGGAAATAATGAGAAAGTAGTTTTTTTACGAATCCTAACTCTCTGGCGTTTATAAATTTTTGTAAAGTGGCGAAATACAAGTACTTTGGTGAAAACGTCAAAACTATGAGCGCATGTCCACACCTAGCTCGTTGAGATTTTCACCAGAGTACCTAGATACCTTCCTGCGTCGATCTATAACAACGCCAGAAAGTTAGGATTAAGGTCTTCTTTTTCTGACAGCGGCTCTTGTACTAAATATAACTGAACACATCTTGTTTACTAACAAGCAATTGTACGTGAAACAGTTATTCAGATAATAAAGGTTCAAAAAGAATAGGCACTTAGCTGCAAAATGTTGGAAGGAAACAGTTTTGCAGTGTATAATCGGTGGAGGACACACAAGACTCAGAAGACAAGTTTCACGAAAGGCTTAAAAACTATTTTTCGGGATTACGGCAAAAATTCTGACTGCAACCCAAAATTATTATCTCTGGGCGTTTGGTTATAGTAGAACACAGAAATGTTTTATATGTGACACTCTTCTATGGTTGATTACTTTCTGTTATCGCCCTTCCACTTATTGGTTATCAACTGACTGAGTGAAAAATATGTGCAAAGACAATCACAAACTATTAAGCGCTTTCAAAACAAAATAGTCAATTCCAGTATAGTTCTATAGAGTATCGCAAAATATTTGGAAGGGTGATACCCTGACTTCTTTTCAAGACAAATGTTCACACTTGCTTACTTAATCAGAAGTATTCATACCGTTAGATGTCGGATTGAGCGATTCAGTTGTTTTACATTGTTGGATTTTCTTTTATTTTTTTCTCCGTCTACTTTTATCTTGCGCTACTACTCTCACTTAACCCTATTTGACTCCAATTTCTTCCATCGTATGGTGTCCTTATCCATCCCAACGTTTTCGTGGTCGTTTTACCTTATCTTTTCCCTGTATTCTGGCCTCGTATATTTTTCTTGTTATTATGTTTTTCCCTCTTTTATAAATGGGTCCCAGCTTCTCTTTTATTGTGATTTTAATTGATTCGATATTTAACCGGCTTGTGACTGCTATATTTCTGACACTGTCTCTTTTGGTTATCCCTTTAACGTTTCTTAAAAAATCATTTCTGTGACTATAATTTTACTTTGATTTTGGTTAGTGATTGTCCAAGATTCACTGCCGTATATTATTGCGGGTCTCACTACTTTTCTATATACTTCGTTTTTATCTTTCTTGGTACGTTCTTTTTCCCTAGAAATGCTGTTTTTAGTGCATTATATAATCTTGGAGCGTTTGTTATTTTCTCATTTATTTCCCTGTCTGTTTTCTCATTCTTTTCTATAATCGTGCAGAAATAGTAACTTTTTACATGTTTGAGGATTTTTCCTTCTGTTTCAGTTCTATGATTGCTACTGCCATTGTTTTTATTTTATCAGTCTTTATTTCCATGTTCATATCCTTTCTTGGGACATTCTTAAATTCTCTTGTAATATTTCTTCTGTGTATGCTACTAATATAATGTTATCTATGCACTTTAGTTCTTGTAATATCACTTTTTAAATTTTTTAATTTTCTACTATCACAATTGCGCTTTTTTCATCTATTATTACGCAAAATAATTTGTTGTTGTTTTAATCTTAGTCTCAAACTCAGTGAATCCTTCATTTAATGTTTTTATTTTATGTTTCTTGTTTTTGCATAATTCTTTTATAATTTATATGATGCCTATTTATATTCCTTTTTTTCTAGACTCTTCCATACATTCTGTTAATCTATCAAACGTTGTTCTTAAGACTTTCAATTTCTTGATGGCTTGCGTAGGGTCTTCTTCAGTTATTGGCATTATATTGTTTTCTCCATTGTCTCTTATTTGTATTTGCTCTTCTGGATTTTCCTCCTGATTTGATTCTGAAAGTTCTTAATTTCTCGGAATCACAACAACAAAATACGCTTTATCAGCAGGTTTTTCCCGAACTACCAAGCGTTTTTATAACAAAATAATTACTTCCAGTATAGCTTTTTATGGTTGCGAAATATATGAAGACACTTTCTTTCTGAACAAACTTTTCATATAAACATCTTTATGCAAAACACAGTAGAAAAAAGAGCTAATTTTAGAAATAAGGTTTACTTTTCTAATGTTTCAGAATTTACTACAAAAAACAAAAAGAAATCAAACTAATGTAAGTACTGAAGATGGGAATCTTTATCCATAACACATACGTTCAATCTCCTTCTCACCAACTTCCGCTTATCTTAAACAATCTCTGGAATATTCCGGATAGTTTTACATGATGCAACTATGTAGTTGTTTTGGTCTTAATCACGTTCAAACTGCTTGTTGTGGTAACCCTATGTCTTAAAAAGTTAACACTAAAAAAGATCAGGAAATTCAATTTTGGAAGCTGTGTACCACAAGTTTGTGATTCTGCTCTACTTATCCAACGATTACGATACCTAGTGTCCAAATGTGTTGACCACCTAGACTAAAATACTCTGTAGCCCCATCGTGTATGTACCATATTTGGTTTTTAACTTGCACGGGCACGTCCTCCAGCAACAAAGATAAATTGTTTTCTAGAACCGTCAAAACATTTCACTATTAAGCTGTATAGATTTATGGAGAATTTAGGGTCCAATAAAAAATTTGTCAATACTAATTTCGATCTATACATCAACAGAAAATTGATGCTGATTTTGATTATTGCATGTAGATTTTCTTTCGCTTATAAGGGGTGATTCTGGAAGTGCTATGTGCTTTCCCCAAAAATATTTGCAGTGAAGAGGATTTTTAATAAAAATTGGGGATTTTCCCTACCTTCTGATTGAGCCATCGACACAATAAAACTCTGGTAGAAAATCATGCTTTAAAAATGTTTGAACTTGCTGAATTTGGTATGACTTTAACAGTTGCTCGTTTAACACTCCAAATGGTATAGGCGCTTACACCGGATGTATTAGCAATTTTGGTGTACATTTTTCTGGTTGCTCTTCAATCTTATGAAGAATTGCCTTTTTTAACTGCCGTGTTTGAACTTCCCTACGTTTTTCGGCACTAGATCCTTTTTCTAAACTCATCGTTTCCCATAGACAGTAATGAAGACGTGCAAGTATTTTATGATGTGATTTTACGAGCAGAGGATATATTTTTCGGTGAAGAAATTAAGGAATTTTTATTAGGAGTTTCTAGAAAACATCTTGTTGGTGCAAACAAAATTAAGATATGATAAGGGAAGTCGTAGATAATACGGAAGAAGGGGGCGAAGGAGAATATATGATTTTATTGTTTATCAAGGCAGTAGCACAGAGATAGAGCTACTACCGAGTATGGCAGTCTAATGCAGTATTCTCTTGTGGGTACAGAGGTGCTAGTGTTTATATAATATGCGAGTTCGTTTAATAATAAAATAATAGAAATAAATGTTATTTATTAAAACAGGTTAACAATTGTCGAGGAACTATGTTCTTAAATCTTGTGCAAACTATGAATGATAGCGAATGAATGACTTGTCTCTGTAAATAACCAAACTTTTATACATCTCTACCTATGTTTAACAAAGAGCAAGGTGCTCGAGTCTTTGAAGAAAATCATATTCTGAAAACTATTAACAGAAATTTTGTTCAAGGAAATGTTATTGCTGTAGGTCCGCTTAAGAAGAATTTAGACAAAGAAAATTCTTCTAGGAAAATTTATAATGTAAAATATTTAAGATATTTCAAAGAAGAACGTTTGAAAGGAATTAATTGACATACGCCAAAACCTTTTTCTATAAAAATTTTACAGTGTAAAACATTCGAGAATGTTTTCAAGGAATTATAAGTGGAATCTTCTTATCATGAATGTTTATTTCCAACAAGTCAATGTTCTACGAATTTTTAATTGTTAGAAAATGTTTTTACACTCTCATCGTTATGTTTTGACACGAGAAGCTCCATTTAGGAATTTTGTCAAATAATTCCTTTTTGGTTATAGCGTCCAGTTAGTAACGCATTAACATAAATTACTTCATTTGCATTCTACCTAATTCAAAAGTGTTATCAAATATGTCATTTTGATTTATTTCTATCTAATTAGCTGTAACAATTGGATTTCGTTATCAGCTAATTGTATTGATTTTTATATTTATATTTATAAACTTAGTTTGATATTGTACTAAATTGAATTTAATTTAATAGGATAGAAACCTTTATTCATTCTCACATTTTTGAAAAAAAAATAAATATGGGTATTTTGTAAAATAAAGAATTCTGCTTACATCCGTCGTAGATAATAACACTCCAATAACTCCAATTTTTTTACCACCTCTTTGAATCACAACGCTCTTTTTATATTTTCCTTGAATATCGGGTTCTTGGCTATCATCTATGTTTGCCGCCACGGTAGGAGCTTTTAATGCATCTAAAAATGGAACAACCCCTTTTATTTTGTCGTCAAACTCATGATTACCGAACGTCTAAAAAGGGAAATGTTTACAGCAATAAAAATTTTACTTCCAATTAAAAGATGTTTTTATTACATAAGCGTCAGTTGGTAATTTGTTCAGAAAGTATTGAGTAACATTCCATTTATAAATGTTGTACCAAAGGGTTCCTTGAAAATTATCTCCAGCATTTAAAACGATTGCATCAGGATTTTCATTTTTTAACTGTTGGATTGCTGTATATACTCGAGAGAATCCTCCTATACAGTTTTGTTTGCATACTCCAGCTAACTCGCTCGTTTCTTCAAATCTGAAAGTTAATTGATCTATACAAAACGTCACATACTTTTACTTTATTAGTAATAAATTGTTGTTGTGCTACCAAGATAAACTTACATTGAAATACTACTTTAGATTTCACATTGATGATACTGATAGATATATAAACAATGGGTGTTATCAATAAAATTTTAATATCGATGAGTGTGATATCAAAATATCTAAAAGTGGGAATGTCATGAATTTGAGTGCCTATTGTTATTAACACTGTTAAAGACTAGAAACAGTTTTAAATCAGTTAAGCAAGAATGAGACTAGATTCTTAGAAAATATGAATGTTTTATGCTTATCAGATGGAGTAGCTATTATTAGGTAAATTTACACGTAAATGCGGAAACTTCAAATTGCTTTTTAATGTTTTAATAATGTCTTTTTATTATATAACATAATTTAAGAAAATTCATCCACACTGTCAGAAATCTCTGTATAAATTTTCATATAAAAATATCCTATGAAGTCTATTTCAATTAATATACTTGTGTTGGAAGTCTCATTATTCTAGCGTATGCAGTTTATCCAGAAAATTCTATGTGAAATTACAAGTAAGACAGATATAGTTATCAAAACTTGTATTTAAATAGTTTGAAAATTATTTCTTTGTAATCGTTTTGTAAGATACATAAACGGAAAAAGTATTATATAACAAAATATAGTTCTTTTGTTTAGGTACCTAATTTGTCATCTGCCAAGGTTAAAAAATTCTGCTCGATACAAGTACGCTGTCAGTTTTCAGGCACTTAGTCATTTTCACAACACTCGGCTTGCGCCTTGTATTTCTAATCTCGGCTTCACACCTGAAATATGGCGTGACAGTCTACTATTTAGTATCGAAAATTACCATTAAAACATTTACAATATTGTCTTCTACTGTATATTAAACTTTTATGAACACCCTGTATGTTTTATATCAAAACTGAAGTACTACGTAAATTCAAATTAGGCTATTTTCTACGTTTACTTTGTGCTAATTGATAAAAATACAAGGGCCAAGTTAATTAGAGAAAATATTTTTATAAGCAGCCGAATTGTTCACGGTGGCAATTTAAATGTAGCAATTCACGGGAAATCCAAACAAACTTTAATACACATTTTCGAATGTATAGATAATTAAATAGATCCTTTTACACAAACATTTACAGAGAAAACGTGTAGGGGATTTTTTAAACCACAATAATTCTCTAGTAAACATCATTCGTGAATTGACTAATAACAAAGCTATAATATTGTTTCTAAAAATAAAGACAATAGTATAGGTTGGTAAAAAATATTTACGATTAATAGTGCAAACAGACACATCTATTGTATACACCAGTCATAAAAAGATTGCTATTCAAATTATAATACTTTGAAACATACCTAGCGTGAAAATCATTCAAATGAACGATGTGAAGTTCAAATCCACCTTTGTCGTTTGCTGGTATTGTATTTGTTAAAACACTGGAAATTAGTGACAGTATCCAAAACACTTTAAACATATTTTAAAATCTATACACCTGACACAAAATTAAATTATACTGTCGTGGTTTATGTGAGAAGTAACATAAACTTTTCAAATTCCCATGAGAGATAAGATTTCCACGATAAAATTGTAGATTGTAGTAGTGGATAGAAAGTGGGGATAATTTCTTTATACGCCGAATTCCCTTACCGCTTTTATTATAGCATGCAAGCGTGTAGTTTTGTATTTTAAAAGAAAACTTATATCTCTTAGATTATATTCAAGGAATTCTATATTGTAACAATACATACATAAATACATGATGGATAGCGGTCAAGGGAATTACCTGAGTGAAACAATATACATACATAGAATTCTCAACTAGACCGTCAAGGTTTTTAAGTCGAGAAAACATCAAACTACTCATTTCTGCAATTTTCTTTAATTAACCCTTGAAGGTCAAAGTTTTGTTTTTGTTGTAAAACAAGTAAAAGAATCATTTATATAACACATACTTTATCAACGTAAATGGCCTGCGTATATCACAAAATAAAAATAGTTTATCAGATAATAAACCAAATCATTTGTTGTGAAAGATAAAATTGCATTCAAGACATAAACCAACCTGGCACTTATTGCACATCGTTTGAACACTAGAAGTACACCCCTCACCTGCACATCTACTTTTCTTCCCAGCAGTGTTAACAAGTACATAAGTGGTGCATTCCATTCCAGTCCACTCTATTACAGCTCACCTCAACAGAAAGTTTTTCATCTACCTTGCTTGGAATGACGTATCTATCCGTAGGTAGATGCGGGATAATACTCGTCCGAAAGAGAGCTGATATATACAGTGCGTCCCTATTTCGATGCTCACTATTGGGATCTCGGAAATTGTAAGAGATACGAAGTCGGTTAAATTAGAAAAGTTTTAGCTATTTTGGAGATCAGTTTACTTATATTTTTTTAAAAAAGTTTACGGCTTACTAGATATTTCTTAAAAATAAAATTATCTTATTTTTTTTAAGTGAAATATCTCAGGAACGAACAAAGATAGAAAAGAACAGCAAAGAGGGTGTTTTAGAGAATTTACTCCGGAAAACAAAAAAAAATTATTTTTGCAATTGTCTTGTTTTACTTTGGCGGTGAAACGTAAATCCAAATTTTTTCTAACGGAACGCCTACTTGATTTTCATATTACTGAACTGCACTCCTTAAATGCTTTTTAGTAATACATGGTTTGACATAGCTATTTTTTTGTTTTACCGAGTTATGAAGTGAAAATCATTTTTCATCATAGTGTGCCATGATATCTAACACACAAAGTCGTGGAGTTTTATCAAAGAAATTCATTTGTTATGCAAAAATTGCTAAAACAAAATAAATACGCTTTTATGGGGCATTAGATGCTTATTTGATGCTATCTGTAAAGTATCTTAAAAGCGTCTTTTGTTTTGTTTTAGCAATTGTTACATAACAAATGTAATTTATCTGACATAAACCAATGTTTTTCATATGTTTAAAGCCATGGCACACTAAGTGGGGAATGCTTTTTATTTAAAAAAAAATAAGATAATTTCGTTTTTAGCAAATATCTAGTAAGCTGTGAATTTTTTTCAAAAAACAAAAGCATAAGTAAACCGATCTCCAAAATAGCTAAAACTTTAATAATTTAACCGACTTCGTATCTCTTACAATTTCCGAGATCCCAATAGTGAGCATCGAAATAGGGACATACTGTATACGTTCGTTTTTTGTTTTTGATGTAAAATCGAAATGTTGTTTATTGCCACGTCAACAAATCAGGTAAACGAGCACAACCACCACGTTTTGCCCCATATAGATATTCTGTATCTTCGATTTTTGTCTATAATATTTGTACCTTCTATAAATTCATTGTACTTTCCAATAAGACATTTGTTAGTGGTTCAACTTCGTATAGTGTTGATGCTACCGTCACAATACTATTGCCGAATTCTATTATCAAGCACCGTTCTTGTCATCGAATACCCATTAAGATAGCCAGCTTCTGTATTTATGCGAATCTGTTTAGCTTTCCTTGTATAACTGCTTGCACCTGTGATGTCTATAGTAGAAAATGTATTGTTCTGGTACAAAGTGCAGTTGATACGTGCTCTTTCTACTAACAGAATAATTTCAATATTTTGTCACTTTTATTTACTTGTCGACAAAATGCATAAATTTCATGATTTGAAAAAATCTATCATGTTGCATAGCGCTACTAATAGCATCAGTACTCATGCCATTTTCGATAATTCAGAAATATTTCTTTTCGAAGAGTTTATTACACTCGTTAATAACCAGTATAGGAAAAATAGACATTTCATTTCTTCTCTAGTTGCTAGTTTTAGATTGGGTATCAATATCACCTTCAATATTTTCAGTATAATCTTTCTTATTAGTACTGGTACAGATTTTCAACACTTGATTTCTGACGAGGCGATGCTTAGTTCTTATTTCAGTTTGGTCAGGAACTACCTTAAATTCACACCAGATTTCTCCTCACTAAGTATATAACATGTCATCATCGTCATCCTTGTGTAGCATAGGTATGCAAAACTTCTTCTAAAGTGAGACTTCCATTATACAAAGGAAAGTATAATGATAACACAAACGGAAAGTACTAGCGTTACCACAAGAACGCTGGTTTATTTCAAAGCAACTAAACAGCACTTCTTCTAAGTGACGTTATATAAGTCTTTTCCACGCTGTTTATAACGACTATTGAAAACAACATTAAAAACTGAATTTATACAAAGCACTTATTCTTACTTAGGTAGAAAGTACTCTATCCATAATAACATCAACACTTTTATTTAAACGGCAATAGTGACAACTTATCAATAATAAGTGATATAAATTCGACACTGCAAGTATTGCCTTATTCAAGGGTTAACAAAAATATTTCCCAACCATCTTTTCTTTGCTTCCATTATGTTTTTTAGACCTATCCGTTAACGTTTCTCTTTCCAATATTTTTTATTTATGATTCCAATATTCAATTTCCTCTATTGCTTTTTATTTGGATTCAAATAGTATAGCTACTAAGATGATGATCGTAACTTAAATGTGTAAGGTCAACTCATACAAGTAGCTTTATTTCACTATTCCCATTATGTACTAAAAAAAGACAAGTATTGAATTTACTTGCCCGGCAATACTTCCCTATTTTCCCTAATTATCTTTAATTATCTAGCAGTTAGTTTTGCATTAACAATGTCTCAGCTTATTATCTTACTAAAATTCTATGAAAAACTAATATAATAAGCCTTTTTCATAACAAATTAGCTATCAATTAAATAATGTGAAAGCAAGGATGTTATTAAGGTTTACCGCAAATTCCAATAATATTGTAAGTATGTAAACCCTACTATGACTTTTAGAATCCGCTTCGCTTATTAATTTTGTCAAAAGTTGCAAAATAACGTCACACAAAAGAACAAACAAAATTGTCACATCAAAAGTAACAATAAATCATCTTTTATCATTAAGAAGGTGTTTATAGTATTTAGTAACATATCCGACAAAGTTAGGTGTATTCGGTCGTCAGTTATTCGAGTTATCAAAAAATATCCTGAAGCGGAAACAATTGGTGACAGACTGCGTAATAGGCGACCAAAGAAAACCTTGGTTTAAGATGATGATGTCCTAAAAAGAATTAGCTTGGTTGATATAAGTCTCAATTCCATTAAATCAATTAAGTTTTGGTGTTAATGTGCATGCTTCCACTGTAAGTCGAAGACTACTTAGTTGTGGAATAAGTTGGTGTAGAGCACGGAAGAAGGTGCTTGTTTCCAAGAAGCTAGGACGTTTTTGTTTGCAATGGGCTAAAGAACACACAAACTGAGCAGTTGGTAGAAAGTGATATACAGTGGCGAATCAACTTTTAATATCAACGTTCATGACGGAAAGACGTTTTGGAGAGGATTATTCAGCAAAATGTGCACTGTTTACACTTCAGCATCTAACCGCTACCATGAGATGGAGTTGTTTGTCTGTCCACGGCGTGGGTCGATTACATATTGTATCTGGGATAATAAATGCCACAAAATACGTTGAAGTACTGTAGACTAAGATGCTGCCTAGTAAGAAATATTTGTTCGAAAAGGATTTGTTTAGCAGGACAATACACTTTGCTATAAGACAAGACTAATTCAATCCTGGATAACCATCAGTAAAATTAACATAATCAACTGACCTGTGCAATCTTCTGATCTCAGTCCGATTGAAAACTTATGGCAAGATATAGCAAGTACCAGTCTAAAAATAAACCCACAACAAAAACGAGACTAGAAATAAAATACTACTACAAGTTTAGTATGGCTGTATTTCAAAGAGAGGGTTAGGAATACTAGTAAATTCCATACCAAAGAGACGCAAATTGCTTATCAAGAACAAGCGTGTCAATCAAACATCAATAATAGTTTAGATTTTAGTAATATACTAGGTATACTAGAACAGTTTTCCTTTTCTACATTGTCTATAGCATAATCTTGTAGTTAGCACTAGATTTTTTTCTAACTACTTACTATATTTCTTTTATAATAAAGACGTCTGTTGTAACTCTTATAGTTATTGTAACCAACTACCTATGTGATACAGATAACGAATGGCTAAAAACAATTTGAGAATAGTCCATTTGGAATTTTTAAAATGCTGCACGAGGCTTTTACACCACTGTATACAAGAAGCCTCTGTGTGTTTGAAAACTATCTTTTAAAAAAAATATTACCTGTGATATAATTAAGAATTAAAGGATTGGACTAATATTTATTACTTATATTGAGAATTCCTAATAAGAGCGAGCCTGATTTAATATATATATATATATACATGTATTTTTAAAGTATTTGTTACGTATACTGCCTGTGATGCTTGAGTTAGACGGTAAATATGTAAACCTTTTGTACCACCAACACCAGTCAAGCTTTTCGTGCTAATCTTCCAATAAACCCACAGCTTAGTACGTTGATAATCCATTTATTACTAACAATTATTAAAACTAGTTTGAGTAATCTTTGCAATTTGGTGTTTATTTCAATTTCTTAACTGCATTTAATAACTGAATGTGAGTTAAAAATATTGTATTCCTTAACATTATTTAAAGTCTTAAATCTAATCATGAAAGATATTTAGTTATTGAAACCTTACTACTTCACATCTACGGAACTTTAAAACGTAGACTGTACAGAGAGGTCATCAAGAAGGCATTTAACCAACAGATACGCCTTCTGACAATGATCACTTTCTATGATATTGGCACACTTGTATGCTAATTGAGGATCTATATAGTCAAAATGCTCCATCAAGTGTTTTGGACTGATTTCACCTTCAGAATTAAAAACTTGGAACTTAAAACCATTACAGTAAAAGTAGCATTTTAAAGCATGATCATCTGGCAGCTCTCCATGTCTGAAGAATTCATCCACAACTTCTTGCCTCACTCCTGATTTAGGTATGCACTCATATGCAACAGGTGCTACGGTTTTCTCCCAACTGCTAAGGACATGAGATACTCCCTAATAACAATAATTCAACATAGTCTGCTTAAAAATGCACAATGGTACAAATTCAAAATACAAAACACAAGAGTCAGAAAATTTTTTATTTAAATGGAAATGTAAATCCTTATTCCTAACTGCTGTAACAAAACCAACTCTTTGGTTGCTTTCTGAATGTTGATTAAGATTACAACAAATGAGTAATAAACACAGCAAAAACTGAAAGTAGTGATGCTCAAGAAACGGAAAGGTTCAAAGTACATGCTAATAACTACCAAAATTGGCATTAAAAAGTGCGCAATTATAAATCAAAATTTTCTGTACTCCTTTTGTAAATTTGTATGTTTTAGAAATTGTACGTACCACATAATGATATGCGAAACTTTGATATGCCACAAGAAGTACTAACAGTACGCAGATCTTCATCTTAGATATATTTACTCTTGTTTGAAGTATTCACTATGATAGCTACACTAGTAATGCTTTCAAGATCCAACAATCGAGACCTATATACTTAACAAAAGCCCTGAAAACCTTCGAAGTTTTCCTTAAAAAAAAACAATAAAACGGTTCATAAAACAGGAATATTTTAGATAAAGTGAAGATAGCTAAAGTTATGATAATTAAAGGTTAGGACATTTTATTACTTATACTGAGTGTACTTAAAACTGCATACAGCAGTGTTTTTGAGAATGGATTCTAGAATATGTTGAACACAACAAAGACATTTATTGTCTTTAAGCTGTAGGATGTTACGTTTATTTAGTATTTGTAGGTTTTCCAATGTTGATGCACTGCAGAGTTTCGTCTGCCTGGGCATTAATTATGTTACACGTTCTTATTACAAAATTTACCGGATACATCAAACAAATAAACAATTCTGTCATTGTTGTCTCTATCAATTGCATTGATTGAAATAATTTACTAGAAATTTCCAGTACCTACAGCAAAAGTTCAAAAACTGCGTCGTTTTAGATAGGTAAATATATAGCATAGAAAGCTATTTAAATGATTCACTAAACAGCTAGTTGATGCAATTCAAGCCAAGTTCTGCAAAAATAAATGATCCTACATTAAACAATGTGCTGAAGAGAATTTGAGAAATTTAGTTTTAACGGAAAACTATGCATTTCAAATATACTTAAAACACAAAATGACATTTTTTGCTACAATCTTCCAAATACGCTCGGTAAAAGAAAAATTCCATGAAATAGGAAATGCTTAAAATAGATTTATGCAGTGCAGTCGAATGGTATTAATTAAGACAATGTATCGTAAAGGTTAAATATGCAATTTTGGTGCTCATTAGTAATTATTTTATTTATTTTATTGTTAAAATTTATGTTATCTTTCTTAAATAAGGGAAATAACAGGACGTTGACCTTTCTGTCACTTAATTAGCAGAACTGTTTTTATTTACTTGAACGGAAAATCATCTTGCAGTTTCGAAAGAGACGAAGCAGAAAACATCTAATAATTACGCCGAGCAAAATAATTTTTTGTGCTTTGTTTAACATAATTGTGTCACTTTGTAAAAAGTAAACAAAAATGTAAGAGTTTAATAACTTAATATTAACATTTAATTAAAATTTATGCTTTTAGAATTTTAAATAAAATAATAACGCATTTGCATTTTTAATTAAATTTGATTTACAAATTAGACTTAATAGGTGCAAAATTTGTTCTTAGTATTTTGTTAGCAGAAAAGTCAGCGCTGAATTCTACAAGTTTACTGTAGCTTATTGCCATAAAGCGAATGATTACCACTTGACTCAAGGTATCTGAAAAGAATTAGGTTAATCAGTCATTTAAAGTGCAAGATTTTTGCAATTT
>VTPC01000973.1:52521-64527 GCA_011009095.1 Ignelater luminosus
TTTTTAACATCTCGAATGAAGAGTACCTTGCAAATTCTTCAAAATTGTTGTTTAAGGTTTGCATATCAAATTAATAAAAGAGAACATATTACGCCTCATTATAACAGTTTAAATATTTTAAAATTGGAAAATAGATTTACACTTTTGTATGGAACAGTCCTATTTAATGTTTTAAAATCAAAAGAACCATGTTATTTATATAAATTATTAGTTAAGCGATCAACAATACATAGTTGTGATTTACGTAACATGGATATGTATACAATACCTAAGCACAGAACTAACAAATTTAAATGTTGTTATGAATTTACAGCGCCTAAAATATTTAATAGTCATACAAGTTTATTTCAAGAGTGTACTTCAACAGCTCAGTTCAAAAGAAGTTTTAAAAATTGTTTATTAGATTTCCAGAAATTGTGATATTTAATTATTTGTTTATTTTGTGAGGGAGAAAGTGAAAAACAGCCTTGCTGACCTTTTTTCCCATTGAACGTTAATATGTTTCTTTTTTTTTAAATGTATATTGTATTATTACGTTCAGTAAATATTATTATTATTATTATTATTATTATGTAGACTGAAGGTATTACAGTGAAAATAGCACTTGAAAGAGTGATCGTCTGGCACTCTCCAAATTTGTTGAAATCATTTCTAACTTCTCTGTTTCAAGTATTCAAGTTATTACTATTCTAAATGTAACTATTTCTATTTTTTACACAAGAGGCGCTGTAATTTAAGGCACAATACACAGCATGCAAAGAAAACCCCACAGGTTATAATTTGCGTATTGTTTTCTGTAACGGGAAAATAAAAAAACGAGTTAATAAAGATAACAATAAACATTATTGAAATAGCAATTTAGTTTTCGATGATGTTTATGTGAATTGAAATCTCTACGTACTGCGTGTGCAAGGCTTTGGTATACTACAAAAAGCAGTAACACTATACAGAACTTCACCTTCTCTATATTTAATTAGTCTATTGATGCATTGCGATAACTATATTTAGAATGTGTTCGAGTTGAGACATTTATAGCAGAATTCAGGCAATTTACCTTACACATTTTGCATAAAAAAACAATATCATACCTCATAAACCCCGAATATTTTCAATAAAATAAGAATATCCGATATAACATTAAGGTAAAGTCAGTAAATTTTTTGATTCCTAATAAGTTTACAAAATTGTGGAAAGTGTCTTTGCTCATAAATCGTAGAACTAAAAATTAAAATCAGTGCAAATGCAAGCACGATAATGATGAAATTTAAAACAAAAAGAAATATAGATTATCTCAAAAGCTATTCAAGATATTAGAATACCAATTATGTATCTGTAATCAGAAGTAAATTCTAAGTTGATTTTATAGATAACATATCCTGTAAAGTTACGTGAACATGGCAAAGGACCAACCGGCACTTTGACAGAATGTACTACATATGTTAAAAAGGATGATTTGTTAAAGGAAATAACATTTGCTCTAATTCACATCAACTTTATTTATATATTTTAGCTACAGAACAAATCTTAGCATTTATAATGAGTACACATATTGCGTTTACACACAATCTCTACAATTAAATATGTAAACTTATCGGTGCAAACTGAATAAATACATTTTAAGCATTTCCTATTCAATTAGGGACCCTTTCATTCTACATATTTTAGTTTCAAGTATTGCCCCGTACAAATTTAAATAACATCCTGTCCTTACAGTTAGTTATCTTTGTTTTATTCAGTTATTCTGGATTTATGAATCGTTTTATTATTTTTGTTAAACAAAGCTAAAGGGTACATTCCAGGGGTTTTCTTATATAAATAGATCTCGCTTATCCAACCTCAACACACTACGAGTGCAGTTATCGCAGTGAATTCATAGAAGTGAATCTACAGCAAAGATGAAGGTCTGTGTACTGTTAATGCTTTTTGCAGCACAACAAAGCTTTGCACATCATGTGGTACGTACAGTATTTATAAACTATGGGAAAACGAAAAATGAGATTTCTATCTGAATACATCTTGCCAGTTTTGTTGTTTTTTGATATTTAGTTCTTACAATAGAAATAATTTGTAAATTTTAAAAACTTTCTAAGTAGTAATTAAAGTTTAAACCGCGTAAACAAAAACGAATATCGAAATTAAATCTACTGTGTACTTGTGCATATCATAATGATTTTAAACAATCAAGAACAATTCAAACGTTTGATTTTTGTAAATATTCTTAGTTGAATTGAAACCTATATTAAATCTTCATATTTTGAACTAAAATGGAATTTGAATTTTTGTGTTTTAGACATTATCCCAAGTTCGTAATAGTTGGAAGGGAACGGTAGCGCCTGTTGACAGAGGGTGCATACTTAAATCAGGCGTAAAGGAAGAAGTTGCAGATAATTTCTACAAATTTGGAGACATGCCAGACGATCTTTCTTTCAAGTGCTATCTTCACTGTAATGCCCTCAATTTACGCATTGTTGATTCTACAGGTCAAATCTTGCCAAAACACATTGTTGAGATTTTCGACTATACAGACCTCCCATTAGCAGAAAAGTGCAGCAAGATTCTAGAAGCAGATCCTTGTCAGAGAGCGTATCTAATGGTTAAATGTTTTCATGACAATCTCTCTGAACGGTATTCAGTTTGAGGTACCATAGATATAAAACACTCCAACATGTCTCAGGGTTAAAAAGTCAAAAGTATTACTACTATTAAGTATCTTAAGATATGGTTTACGTATTGTTAAGGAAATATTGATTCTCAAAGTGTCAAAACTGTTCAATAAATAAAAAGATAAAATGTGAAAACTGTGTTTTACAAATTGTGTTGAAAATCCTAATTGTGATTAATGTAAACCGGGTTTAGTTGCTGTAACTGGGAATGTTTTGTATATTTTAGATTATTTAATTGTGAATTAGTTTTTCCGACATATATGCATTTACTTCTATCTATATTGCGTTGTAAGTATTGGAAATCAAAATATATTTAGCAGATTAAACGAAAGTTCCATTCTAACAGTTCAAAAAACTTGTAAAATGTAAGTTAAGATTTTAACTTGGCTGTTGCTACTTGTAAAGGCTATAGAGAAAGATAGCTTGGTGACGATAATAAACCAGATTATTCTATACATAACCCTAAAAGTCAATTAGAGGGGTTGTTTGATAAGGTTGAATTTTGGGCCTTCCCGTAACGTGATCTTACTTGTACTGTTTAAAAGATATTTCATAGTAGTTAATTTTTCTGAAATAAAATTTTGTATAATATCAGTGTTTCACAACCACATTTTCTCCCTCATTATGAATTGCCATAAAAACTGCGCAACAATAACTGAAGTATGCTGAGGCGGTGAGCAAATGTTGGTGTCTCCCGAGTGTAACAAGGTTTTTTAAAAATAAGTTATAAATGTAGTTAGTGTGGATAGTGATAGTGAAGATATAACTACTCCTGTTGAAAACTTTAATAGCAATGAAGCTTATAGAAACTTACAAAAATTGGAGCAATGTTATGCATCATTAGGTGATGTAGAAGGTATACAATCGAATCACAAATCATAGAAAAAGCAATTAACCAGAAAAACTCAAACTGTTGTTTCCTTTAAGCCAAAATCTGAAATATATTGTAGATATAAAAATAAATTTTACCCACAGTATATTGTACCTGTATTTTATCCTGTATGTGAATAAAGTTTCTTTTTTGTAAAACAAAAATTAAAATGATGTTTTATTCCTTCCTCCCTTATTCTTACACCTCTCATTACCGGACATTTTTTGAGGTACCGTGAGTGTCTGGTATAGAGAGGTTTTACTGCATTTGAAATTACACCGTGTTGAATAAAAAGGTAATTGAACAGCAAATGCTGAATATGTATTTGTGTAATTTACACCAATGAATTTAGATAGCTAATTGAAGAGATTAAGAACACAATGTGTGTACTCATTTAAAAAATTTAAATAAAGTCCATGTAATTAGAAGCAGTGTTATTTCCTCTAACAGATCATCTTTTCGATTTTGTAAATAATACAAACTAGTATACTGTTAAAAATATTTGGTTCACAATAATAATAAACAATTCATAGACCAGTAAAATCAGACATATTAGGGCAAATGTACCTTAAACTAAACTAGAAGAAACTGTTAAACTCGATCAGGAAAAATAAAGAACTAAGGGCACGATTTGTACTTTGTAAAGGAATATATTAGTAAGTAAACAGTTACGACAAAAGTGAATATAGACGATTCCGTAGCGCGTAAAATTCTCTACAAAAACATGTATCTTGGAGATGGCGGCATATTTCCGCATACAGGTTTATCAATCTGTTTTCAATATTATCTTGCCTGCTACGACTTATTGGCAAAAAAACTTCCCTCAATTTTGTGTACTACTCATTACCAGAAACAAGCTAGAATTATAATAAGAGAAGTAACATAAAGTAATTCACAGTGTCAGTAAAAAGAGAATCGAGTTGAAAACATAGACAAGAATATCGTGCATAATTAAAACAATAATAAAATTTTGTATATTCCTGTAAACTAACTTTCAAAAATGAATGTTGAAAAAAAATAGCTTTCCACACCTCGACTGAAATAATAGATGTAATTCCAGTAGGTAAAGCAAACGAGTATTGCTCTACTGTAACACCTGCACCATATGCCTAAGAATATCTTAAGTAAATTTTTATAAACAGTCAGTGACCCATTGCAAGCAAGGTTTTTGAATTCTTTATTTCTATTAGAAATTTATTTTACATATTTTATTGATCATGCTTTCAATGAAATCGTACTCAGCTGTTCATCAACGAACTCCTTTATAGAGTCGTTACTGAATTTGCGAAGTCTGTGCGTCTGTCTGTCCACATTTTTTTTAAGTTTTGAAATTTCGACTTCAGATTTGGATTTTAAATCAAAGACTAAGGACCACGTGGTGTCTTCCTTTTTTATATCTCTTTGCGAACATGGTCAAAATGGCCACTGAAACAAAATCTTTGCTTATATTTGTGAACAGAGTGTTGCTGAATTCAGTAACAAAGGAGTTTCTTGTGGTTATGCTTTGCATTTCCAGATGTTTTGTTTTTAATGTAGTGTATCAAATTCGATAGAATGCCATTGAATAGGAACTGTTTAAAACTTAAATTTATCTTATCATGATTTTTGCTTCGTCCTGGTCATTATAAACCAGAAAATTTCCTGACCTTATATTATTATTATATTCAGTACTTTTATTTAATTAAAAACGCAGATGTTTATCAACCAGTAATGCCAGGATGTTATTGTTTTTGCAAAGTATGGAAGGTAGATTTAATCGTTTCCACTATATATGTGTCTCTTCAACTCGAACTCATTCCGAGTACAGTTATCACAGTGCATAGAAAGTAAATGCAGTGAAGATGAAGTTCTGTGTAGTGTTATTGCTTTTTGTAACACACCAAATGTTTGCATCCCACATCGTAAGTAGAGTGCATGGAAAACTATAGGATTCCATTTGAATCGTCCTTATTGATGTTTTATTTATTCATTTTTTTATTAGTAGTTGTACTTGATATGTTGGATTCTAAAAGTAAATTTGTTGAAGTTCATACATAATCATATAAGAACAGTCTGGAAATTAAAGCTTTTTCGTTTTTTTTTTTCTGTGCATACTATTACAATACAATCTAAGTAAAATGGTCTTTTTGTAAAAACAAATTAGCAGTAGGGATTCAGATACACTTTTAGTTAAATTAGAAGTGTTAGTAACTCTTCTACGTTCTATTCTAATTTGTGTAATCAAGTCTCTTAACATTTTAAGCAAAATCTTCAGTTTACTTTTTGTGTTTCAGACAATATCCAATGTTTGTAATAGTTGGAGGACAGCAGTAGCGCCTGTTGCAACAAGGTGCACACTAGAATCAGGAGTAAAGAAAGAAGTTAGAGATGAATACTATGAATTCGAAAAGATGCCCGACGATCATTCTTTCAAGTGCTATCTTTACTGCAATGCCTTTAATCTACACATTTTTGATTCTGCAGCTCAAATTTCGCCGCAAAACTTGGTTGAAACTTTCGACCATATAGATCTTCTATTAGCACAAAAGTGTACCAGGATTGTAAAAGCAGATCCTTGTCAGAAAGCGTACCTAATGGTTAAATGTCTTCATGACAACCTCTCTGAACGGTTTTTATTTTAAAGTCATATGGCTATACGCATAGTAATTCAACATGTTTGTTCAAGTATAAAATTAAGTTATGAAATATTTAAGATTCACTGTATTTTGCTCTTTGCTGTGAAGCGCCCTGTATATCTTTAAATGGGGAAGAAATACATCTAACATCACAGAAATATTCAGGCTTGAGGATTAACCAAAACGGAAATGATAGCGGAAAAATAAAAATAAGAATTAATGAAGGAAATAAAGTTTCTGGTATTCAAAAAAAATGCATTCATAAAAACAAATGAATTATACCAACGGCTTTTCGCAAACAAATTAAATCATAATTGTTCCTAGATCAACTTTTTGCAATTCTTAAGTTTTTCCATATATTGGAACAAACTGCTAGAGTAATAATTAGGCAATCAAGAACATGATTTAAATTTTTGGCGCTGTTCAGAGTAAGATTTAATATCTCTGGTAAGCGTAATGCTAATCAATCAGCACAATTTACAAAACTGCAATACAGAATTTAACGTTAGGAATAAGATCTAAAAGAGAAACAGCATGTTATGTCTTATTGCTGGGCTCTTCACTTAAATAATGATCAATGCCTGCTTTGTTATCGAGCTTAGTGTTCGTTGCAATAGAAACTTTCAATAGGTAGGAATTATCTGAAGCAATAAACAGGAAGATCTTCCATGTCTTCTATTTCAATTTTTACAAAATTAATCTAACTTTCTAAAATGCCAATATCAGATAGTAATTAATAATTATTTAAGTGAATGTTGCCAATCACGCAAGTTTTCTTCGATCATATAGTTTGATTCTTTTCTAAAAGTAAATTAGAGTATTTATGTAGACCAGTAGAGATTATGGCACTAAGCTTTAAAGCTATTCCTTATATATATTTTATTGAAATACCTTTGTCGAAAACTATTAAGATTAATACTTACAGTTGGTTCAACTTCTTTTTTAGTGCATGGTTCACACTATACACATAACCATACATACCACGTTTTATTTATATCAGATATTACCACATTTATTTTTCAATTGTTACAACAAAATATACAACACCTAACAGTTTATTTACTATATTTCCAAAGTTATTTCCAGTTCTAATAACTAAAGTAAATACTTAACATATACATCACAATTGCGTATCCCTTCGAATTAAAGAACATTTCAGTATACCTTACAAATAATGTTAAAATTCCTTCACCTATA
Organism: Ignelater luminosus; assembly: GCA_011009095.1. NCBI lineage: Eukaryota > Metazoa > Arthropoda > Insecta > Coleoptera > Elateridae > Ignelater > Ignelater luminosus. The sequence goes on from VTPC01000973.1 coordinate 59,868, forward strand.
ATTTTATCTATTCTAAATTCAATTATGAAAAATGTTAGGTTATTAGAAAAAGCATACTTTTTCACATCTTCTAAAAATTTTAATTTGGATGCTGCAGAGAAAGGTCGTCATGAAGACACTTAACCAACAGAAACGTTTTCTTACAAGGATCTGGTTCTACAATGCTTCCACACTTTATTGCTAATGAAAAATCTATGAAGTCGAAGTTTTCAGACAAATGCCTTGGACTGATTGCACCTGCATAATTAATAACATCGAATTTTATAGCATTACAATGGAAAAAGCACATCAAATTAGGGTCTTCTGGCAGCAACCCATGTCGAAAGAAGTCAGTTGCAGTTTCTGGTTTTACTCCTGATCTAACCACACAGTCATTTGCACTAGGCGTTAGAGTTCTTAGCCATAGATTACGAATAAGCGGAAGTGTCTAAAAAATAACAATTAAAATAGGAATCCCTTTTTATGATTTTCTTGTCAAAACGCAATATATCAGATTCACTAATATCAAATCGAATTAGAGTTAGTGTAATTCTGATTTTAATTAGACTTGTAGTGTTATCATTACTTTTAGGGAAACAAAAACATTTGTTGGTTAATTAACAACAACTAGTTACAAATTCTAGAAGTCTCAGAGCATGAGTGGAATGTGATGATAGAAAAATCAAATCATAAGAACAATAACCTTGAAGTGGTAACACGTTACATACCTTGCAAAGTTTATTCAAAATTTCCAATACATCAAAAGAAGAATTAGACAATAAAATTTATGATAAGAATCTTCAAATAGTAAATAACTTTTAAAGGTTTTTTTTGTATATTTGTATTTTGTAAGAAATATACGTACCGCAACGAAGTACGCAGAGCTATGGTATGTTAAAAGAAGTAGCAACAAGATACAGACTTTCATTTTAGCGGTGTCTACTTTTGTTATATTGGTGCACTATGGTATCTACACTTGCAATGCGTATGAGAGTGTTCAATCGAGACTTATATAACCGAAATCTGAACATCTACCTTTCATATTTTACTTAAAAAAAAACAAGAAAACCAGCTGTAAACCCTGAATAATCTAAATAAAATAAATATATCCAATTATATTGCATAAATATTAGGCCATGAGATTTTCTAAAATATACGGAGTGTATATACTTTTTCTCTATTTTTATTTTATTTTATTGCTTACAATACCTTCTCCGGTGCACTGCAGGACTCAAAATAATGAAAACAACTGATAGAAATGCATTAAGAAAATGCATTTTGTCAAAACACAGGGTGTTAGAATTTGTGGTGATAATTTTTCTTTAGGAAAATATTTTTATTTTTCAAACTAAATAAATGATCCTAGCGTGATCATGAACACACATTGCGACTGTAAGGTTTCGATACATCTAATAATTATTATCTGTAAACAACATAAAATATATTAGAAAAACTTCATATTCTATAATACTTTTAATTATTGCAGGAAGCGACAGCTGTAACTTTATCATATATTTGTACAATTTAAAATAATAATTAGAAAACTGCAAAGAACGTATACCAGAAAGAAAGTTATTTTGAGTATTATCAACTAGCAAAACCACAAAGAGCGTTCTCACATCACTATTAAACTGATTTCGTTGGTTAATTTCCAAAAATTATAATAATTTAATTTGATGTTTGTTTACAGTTAGGTAATAAAAGGGTTTGGTTACCTAAGAAACACGAATGTAACAATAAAAAACAGTAGTAGACGTAAATTTTTCATGTTGAGAAATTCTGAGTGCTGTTCGATTTATTTTCTTTAACATGCTTAGCATTTACGGAAAAAGTGACAAATAACATTAATAAATGGCAATCGTCCTTTGAGATATCCTGTTTTTTATTTATTACTGTTTTTGAACTATTTTATTGTACACCTTGTATAGAAGTTGAAGAAACAAATATTAATTTTAAGAATAAACAGATGCAATCAAACCAGAATTTGAAGCAGCATCAGGCAGTAGTTTATCTAAGGTGAACGAGACGACAATTCTTACTTTAGTTATGCCGATATCGGACAACCGGTAAAATTCAATTACCAGGCGTGGCCCGTGCATCGTTTTCAGGGTAAGACGACAGTTGTTTTAATTACCTAGTTTACGCATAAATAGTGTTTATTAATGTAAATCAATCTTAGCAGGAAAGAATAGTATAGCAAATTTGTCGATTTCATGTTAATAGATGGAATTTATACAAAAAAGTTAATGGTTTGCCACGTATCGTCCTTGATATTTGAAGAATTGACAAACAATTTAACATCAGGAAAACTTAGACAAATTTAATTTCAATCATAATAAGCACAGATTTTTGCGAGAATAGCTCAGAAAGATTTTTAAGGTTTTATTTCTTTAAAAGTTAAGACAGCCTTTAGTATTGTATGTACAGATACTAATAAGCTTTTAAAAGACGAAAACATGAACAGCTACGCTATCTACAAAAAATTTTAAAAAAAATCCAGTAAAATATTAACACTATTTTGCCAGCGAAAGTTGAAGTGACAGTTACTTGGTCCGTAACTCTTAAAAAGAAATTTGTTGCTTGATATGTCAGACATTTAAAAAATTTCCTCTGAACTTTAAAAACTATAACATTTGCAATTACACATCATAAAAATTTCTGTCGCAATTGTCTTATAAGTAGTTATTGGTGAAGCGTAAATGAACCTTAACGTATAAATATCACACTAAGATAATAAAATAAATGATTGGCACTTTAATTCTTTTTTTCTAGCAAAATAAGGTTTATTCGCATATGTATAGCAGGATTCTACATATCGCACTGTGTAAACATTTGATATTACTACAAAGGCCATTTTAGTCCATGTAATGTAAGACGATTATTTTATTTTGTGCAGTGGTGGAAATAACTGCAGTTAACTGAACGTCATTTTCAGTTTTTGAACTTTCTTTGAATGTTATCATTTTGGTTATATGAGTATTAGAATAAAGAGACCAGTAAGTTGTTGGCACTTATTGCTTTAGTCGACTATTGTGTCTGGCTGTATAGGTATTTTACGGTAGTTCACGTTATTTTAATTACAGTCAGATAGTTTGTAATCTAGCAACATTGCACTAAGAATATGTGTCTGTAAATGTACGCAGAATTAAAGGATTTTTTTCTTTCATAGGACTAGAGCTCCATGGTTCTGCAGCTCAATCACTGGATTTAACATGTTTTGTTAAAATGTCTTGTCGTATCCAATATAATTTTAAACGGAAGTACAAACACTTATTAACTCTGCATTCACAATTGATAAACTTATGCAAGCTTCTTCGTGGAACATAAAATTCTTTGCCCATTCAATTGATAAATATGTTCCAATTTTGATTTTCTGTTTCCTTCATTAGCCCAATCTGAATCAGCATATGTTTTTAGACCTGATAACCATCTAAGTAAGTATCTTAGAATTCTTGTCAGATGCCTCCAAATATAATGTGTAGCATTATCCTGAAATTTGCAAAAATAATGTAATGCATCACATACATCTAGTCTGGTGTTTATCATTAAATATGTTTTCTGTCATTTTTTCTTCATTTTCATATGGTACTAATACTAATTTGGGTTTGACAGTTATATCAGATGATTTACGGTTTTCAAAACTAAATCTTTTCAACAATTTTTCTATATATTTCTTCTGATTTATTTTTTCCATTACTATTAATTTATTTCTAAACGGGTTTTATATTATCACCTATCTTTCAATTATCCAGTCAAAATACACTCTTCAAATCTAATTGTGTAAATAAAACAATCTCCTATTACCTACAGCTAATAATGTTTTTAATTTTGTTACTTTTGCTAGAGGTGAGTATATTTCATCCTAAGCAAATTCTTCTTCTTCATATGTATTTTGTGAATCTTCTTTGAGCTTTTTAAATGCAAATAACCGCTTCTAATCAAGAACAGTTATATTTTCTAGGTTTCTTAACATCTCCCATGTTTTAGTTTCATTAATTGAGCCAAACTCCCTTTAAGTTGCTTTTTCCACATATTTGCATCCTTTTTACAGCTTATTTCTTAAAAACTTTGACGTACATCATTAATATAACTAAAAATATCATATGCTAGATATAATTCTTAATCATTACACCGAACTGGTAATTGTCTGTTTCTCTTATTACTGTCAGTGTGGCAACTCCTGCAAGACTATAGTTAACAAGAGTTAACAGTATTACATAAAATAACAACCACTCACTTAATTTTGTTAATTAATTTTTCTTTTTTCTAAATTATTTATTTTTATGTATTACAGACAGTGTTATTATTACTATTTTTTAATTTAATAAACTGTCTGCCTTTACCCTCTTACCCATAGTTGGAACGAGGAGTATTATGCAAATTGCATATTATACTATGTAATCTAATTTTCGAGCAAATCGTTTAAGATTTAAGGCAAATTGCGTGATTTCTGAACATAACACTAAGTCAACATTGCATATTTCACCAGAAACACCCATTTTTATAACAGTCACATATTTTACTAAAATTAGCCTTTTTTCCCAGACTTTAATGTTTATTTATTTCTAAAACTATATTAACTTTAGGAATTGATTTTTGTTAATAAAGTGATTGAAACCTGCTTTAAGTACGCAAAAAATGTAGAACATAATACGTAAGAACATGGAAATAATCATATTTT
>VTPC01000973.1:64537-75466 GCA_011009095.1 Ignelater luminosus
CTAGTAATTTTAACTTCACACTTTAGTAGTACAGTCAGTAAGTTTTATGATGAGTAAAGGATTTTACAGAAATAAGTTTACTGTAAGATATTAGTATTGAGTTTTTGACTTGGAAGTATTATTATAATTGTAATTTCTGTAATAAACCGTGTGTAAAAGGGGAGTATACAGTCATAAATAAATAACTTAGATGAACAGATGATATTCAATTCAATTTACTAGGGTAGGTTATTGGACAATTGACCAGACATTGTGACAATACATGTTAATTCCGGTTACTGAGCTGCAGTCACGAAACCCAATTATCATAAGTTTGAGTATACCCGAAAGCTTATAATGCACAATTGTTCATTATCAATCAAACAATCACAATCATTCAGGACCACTATACGATAATGAAACTGTGTTTACAAAATGTCTATTAGTACCTAGCTAGATATTCCTTCTTTATTCTATAAAACCGTAATTTCCCCCTCCCGCCAAATAAAGAACGCGTCATCTCAATTGTGTAATTCTTATTATAGGCCTGTTTATGTTCTCTTTTTTATTTACTAAGAAAATTAATTTTTACCAACTTTCCTTGCTACTCGTCTAATTCTACTTACCAATAGAATATAATATGCCTTTTAACCTAATTATTTATATTCAGATTTAAGACAAAAAAAATATTATTTCTTCTTTTGATAATCGAATTTTTATTTAACCATTCATCTAGAATATATTGCTTTAAATTTAAATGCCAGTTTTAAAAGTTATTAATTAACTTTGTTTACTATCCTCTTAGTGTTTAATAGCGCATCACAAAAAGTAGGTACTACAGTTGCCGACAATTTTAATTTTCTTAGCATTGCCGGATTTCAGCATTTTTGGAGAGTTGGCGACAGGTCTTGTCAAAACTTCCTTTATGACCAAGATAGTGCCTATAATTACCTGTCGTAGACATAAGTCACGAAGGATGGATTTTACTGGCTCGGTACCACAAACACTATTTTAAAGCACATTTATTTCAGATTCCAAGTTTCCCCATCCAAAGGAAAATTATTCAATCTTGACAATATATCAATGGAAAAAGAAATTTCTGTAAGATGTGCAGATGTGCGTGTGGTAAATATTACGATCAATGAAAATGCTATACAAATTGTTGTAATTGTAAAAAAACATTTATTAATCAATATCATGTCTTTTAAAGTTGACGTTATTGTCAAAAGGGTGAAATTAAATGTTTAATTAATTAATTAATTGATAAAAACCATTTTTTTAAAAAAATTAACTAATGACAGTTAAACATTTTTTGTTAAACAAACTTGTTAAGAAATTAATATAAACAATTACTTTTTCATTGAACTTTAATCATTACTAAAAGTCGGATCCTTAGTAAACTTACATTGAATAAGTAATGTTTTTATATCCCGAGAATTTACTGTTCGCCAAAAAAATCACGAAGTGTCAGATAAGTAAGTAAAGTTCCTTTCTTTTTCCTTTCCTCAGTAGACAGTCTTTTCAGGTGATATCCTTAGACAATACCAGATACTGAATGCGAACATATAGTTAATGATTATTAAGAATGATACTAAACGTAGAATACTTTAAGCGAATATGAAAATCATGCCAAAATTGCAAAAATCTTGCACTTTAAATGACTGATTAACCTAATTCTTCTCAGATACCTTGAGTCAAGTGGTAATCATTCGCTTTATGGCTATAAGCTACAGTAAACTTGTAGAATTCAGCGCTGACTTCTCTGCTAACAAAATACTAAGAACAAATTTTGCAGCTATTAAGTCTAATTTGTAAATCAAATTTAATTAAAAATGCAAATGCGTTATTATTTTATTTAAAATTCTAAAAGCATAAATTTTAATTAAATGTTAATATTAAGTTACTAAACTCTTACATTTTTGTTTACTTTTTACAAAGTGACACAATTATGTTAAACAAAGCAGAAAAAATTATTTTGCTCGGCGTAATTATTAGTTGTTTTCTGCTTCCTCTCTTTCGAAACTGCAAGATGATTTTCCGTTCAAGTAAATAAAAACAGTTCTGCTAATTAAGTGACAAAAAGGTCAACCTCCTGTTATTTCCCTTATTTAAGAAAGATAACATAAATTTTAACAATAAAATAAATAAAATAATTACTAATGAGCACACACGCATTACTTTTTTAACCTTTACGATGTATTATCTTGATTAATTCCATTGCATACCCTGCATAAATCCATTATAAGCATTTCCTATTCCATATAATTTCTATTTCACAGAGTGTATTTAGAAAAATGTAGCAAAAAATGTCCTTTTGTGTTTTCAGAATTTTTGAAATGAGTAGTTTTCCATTAAAACTAAATTTCTGAAATTGTTTAATGATAGGTTCATTTATTTCTTCATCACTTGGTTTGAGTCGCATGAACTAGCTGTTTAATGAAATATTAAAAATACAAATGTATGTATGTTAATTAAGGCCCAGCCTTATTGGAATTAATAATATAATTAGTAAATTATAATACGAGTCTTTAATTCTTAATTATATCACAGGTAATATTTTTATTTAAAGAGATAGTTTTCAAATACAAAGAGGCTTTTTGTATGCAGTTGTGTAAAAACATCTCGCCTCATTTTAAAAACTCCAAATGAACTATTGTCACATAATTTTCAGCCATTCGCTCTATATATCGCATAGGTAGTTAGTTACAGTAACTATCAGAATTACAACAGAAGTTTTTATTACAAACAAATATAGCAATTAGAAAATTAATTTATTGCTAACCACAAGACTATACAATAGACAATCGAAAAAAGAAAGAAATGTTCAAGATTACACAGAATATTACTTAAATCTAAACTATTATTGATGTTTGATTGACACCCTTGTCCTTGATAACCGATTTGCGTCTTTTTGTTATAGAATTTACCAGTCTTCCTAACCCCTTCTTTGAAATACAGCCATACTAAACTTGTAGTAGTAGTATAACACAAGTTTTGCTTTTGTTGCGGGTTAATTTTTCAACATGGTACCTGCTATAGTTTTCTATAAGACTAAGATCAGAAGATTGCGCTGGTCAGTTGGTTATGTTAATTTTACCGATGGTTATCCAGGATTAAATTAGTCTTGTCTTATAGCAAAGTTTATTATTGTCCTGCTAAATAAAATCTTTTCGAAACAAATATTTCTTACTAGGCGGCATCTTATTCTACAGTAGTTTATTTTAAGGCATTTATCGTTCCAGATACAAGATTATTTTAACTTTGCCTTATTTTAATTTATTTAATTTATTAATTTAATAACCGCAGTCTCCACAAAAAAAAGAAAATATCTAATTCATAGAATTAGAAATGGAAACCTTAAAATTAAATAGAAAATAAACCAAGATCGCATCCCTGTGTATAAGATGCCAACGCAACCGGTTATACATCAGTGTTAATCAGGTTTATAAATGGCGTTGCTTCGATTATTATTTAACTTGCTCTATACTGTACACTAATCTTTTTAGGGATATACTATTTTTCAACCGGAAATCCCATTTTTACTCTTTTTTATTTCTGTAAATCTGGCCACCCTAACTAAGAAATTTATTAAGTTTAGCATCACCTCCTGCAAGTTATTAGTGGTCGGTGTATTTTGATAAAAAATGCTGTAAATAAAACATGAAATGCTGGCAGAAAGAAAACGTTCTCTTAGAATTAAGTAGAATACTTATTCTACTGTAGATTTTATAATACGTACGCATCTTATTGAAGCTTTAAGTTACTACTTAAAACTAATATCTTTTTCACTAGAACTTTTTGGAAGTTAAATGACAATAAAATTTAAAAATTAGTGTTAATTAAGAAATGTTCTAATTCACCCAACATTTTGAACTAATTCTGTAAAATTAGTATTCTTTGAAAATACTAAATTTTATTTAACAACTAAAAATATCATAAATCCTAAGTGCCGCTCAGGTAAAAATTCAATGAAACAGAGCTAATTGGGACAGGCGCCCTCCAGAGGGCCTGCTGCCTTGACTTGAAAGTAATGGTTGTGTTGCAGAATGAGTTACCTACATAGCTGCAAATACCTTAGAACTGGTTATATAGGTTTTAACCACATATGTTTCTTGTAAATTTTAGCAACATTTTAAGCTATGAAACAACTCTGTAGGTTATCGCCTTGCTATTCTACTACGTACAATTATTCTACACAGTGTCATTTTTATAATTTATATTTTTTGTAAACTGTTTTATGGTTTTATATAGATAGCATTACAATTTATACAAAACATACAGGGTGTGATAGATTTATATGGGCAATACGTCGCGAGATGATAGAACATCGAATAATAAAAGTACTTTCCTTATCAAACTTACATCCAAAAATGCTTACTTTCCACGTTACAGGGTGTTAAAGTTTTCCAAGGTAATTCATGTTTCTCTAATCTCTTTATAACAACTTTAGCTATTTAATTAGAATTTTCCACATGGCTATTATTACTTTCTGTAATATTTTGCAATTAATCTTCTTACCGTGGACAGAGATTTAGGTAGAGGGGCAGCCACTCCTGCAAAAAATAAGTAATGCCACTTAACACTAAGTTTATTTTGAAGTTTCTGAAATCTACGTTCCATGTAGCAAAGAAAGTTACTCTTGCGGTTTTTGTAAAATGCATTGCTTTTAAGTATGATCGAATTTTCTGAAATCTTACAAACCCGTTGTTTGATGTTGAAATTTACTGTTTTCACTAAATAATTATTAAAAAACGTGAGATATTAAAATTCAACTTTCTTGTGCTTGTGGTTACATGATGTAGGCGATTATGCAGGTTTCCATAGCTCACAATCTTATCTAAAGCGGAGAGTGAAGAGAGGATGACTATTTCGTTCAAAAACGTTATGTTATACTACTAAAGTTTTTTTAAATTATCTGCACTGTACATGAACGCTAAAATCTACGTACATATGTTGCCTTGCCGAATGAAATATTACACCAACTAAACAGTGACATACGTCAGAGGTTTGTATCTTAAAATGTTGTTCCCTTTTTACCTTGAGCTCTTTCGAGTTTTTTAACTAAAGTTTCCTAAAGAAACGTAAACTAGGTATGTTGAAGTAGCAGCGGAACTTAATCTTCGCAATTCACTTTCAAAAAAAATAGTGAATATGCATAACACTTTATCCCCAATTTAGCAAGATTTGTACATTATACGAAACCTTCAAGCATTGTACTTACTTTGAAACCAATTCTAAGTCAAACATGTGAATCCATATCAGGAAACAAATAATTAGTATAATATTTCATTGCGCAAGATAAAATAAGTAAATCTGCAGTTCGCGTGTTGTACACGTGATTTTAGAAGTTTTCATTAGCGTAACATAACGTTTCTAAAAGACATCTCTTCCCCTTCTTTGCTATGACGAGATTATGAGCTATTAAAACGTGCACAAAAGCATATATACATGTATCGATGATACAACGTTTGTCAGTTTGATTTACCTCCATTTTCACTTTCTACTACTGACAATACTTCATGGAGTAATCAACCAAAAGCACTGCCGTTTATGTATCTGGCAGAAAAATTGTATTTGGAAAAATATAAACCAATGAAAATTTTTATTACTTAACGGTAAGTTATTTTCTACAAAAGCTCTTAATCCCAATGTATTCGCCACACGGAAGTATTTTTCTTTGTATTATGTTATGTTTTCGTTCAAGAGTACAGTTTCCTGTCCTTTGTCACCATTGCTAATGTTAGAACACGCGTCACTTGTGATATCTTCTTCAGACTTAATTATTTTATTAAATATTGTCTATACTACAAAATGATCCGCTCCAGTTGCAGTGAAATTTAGAATTTTCAAGTTCCTTATTTCTTTAATTTTGTTCCAATAATATTCTGAAAGAAACGCCGTTCTTTCTTCGTTTTGCTGCCAAAAGCAATCGTTGCGAAGCCCTAAAGTGTTGGCATTTTAGCCTTTCGATTTTAAAAGTCTGTCCAATACAAGACAAACAACATACACAACTTTAATACTTTTCTTTCCAAGTTTGCATAAAAAATTATTTACTCAGCTAACTACTAAAAGCAAGTAATATCCGTGTGTTAGACGGGTACGAGAGAGAGGGCTCCAAGACCTGCAAAGCATTTAGGCTTTTATCTTACGCGAAGTTAAATGTTAAAATTAGACTTTCGTTATATTTTGTAATCTTTCGATATGACGTCGGTCTCAACTAACAGAGGGTCATCCATTTTAATTTTTTTTCATCTAGCTAGCCACTAACTAATAACAATTTAAGTATTTTCTTTTAATCTTAATATTAAGTTTTATACGAGGAACGGACAATATGTCAGGAGGCAGTGGCGTAAATATAATTTTAGGGCCCCTCCGCAAACATAATTTCGAGACCCATAGTATTTCATGATGTACCTAGTGTTTAAGAAAACGGCACTTTATATCACATTGTATTTTAAATATGCGGTCGTACTTATGCAACAGAGAAATTACGAATTAGGCTTTGGTTTTTATTTGTTTATTTATTTACAAGGTAATCTTATTAGAAGCTAGGTACATAGGACTTTCGTGTGTTACAAGATTTAATGTACTAAATACATTGTTACACATGATGTTCCTCCTCGGAAACCACACTGTTCTTCGATGTCCTCATATTGTGTTTCTATTCTTTGTTTATTAATTCGGCCGTACAGCCTTCCCATTGAGCTGGTCACACTTATACCTCTATAGTTCTTGCACAGTTTCTTGTTTCCTTTCTTACAAATTCAACTTACATAGGTCAAACTTCAGTCTTGTGGTATATCATGTCCTTCTAACAGACATTTATTAAAAATTTCTGATATTACTTCGAGTAAATATTTGTACCATATTTTATCAGTTCAATGGGAATGCTTTTGAGCGCCGCAACCTTTCCATTATTTGATTTTCTGAGCGCTTTTTTAATTTCTTCTACTGTTATTTGCTCTACTTTATCACTTACTTTTATTTGACTGTCTCCAATGTGTTGTATAAATTCCGGTCTATCTTCGGTAAGTAGTGTTTTATAATGTTGTTGTGCCCATTCTTTTATACTTATTAAGATTATTTTAGATGTCTCTTTTTCGTTCTTTCTAAGATTCTTTATAGTCTTCCATGCTTCTGTTCTTGTTCCTCCTATCTTTTTACATTTCCTTTCCCACATTTCATTTCTAATTTTTATTACTTTTCTCTTAGCGTTCTATTCAAATGTGAATATATTATACGATCTTGTTGATCTTGCGTTTGTAACCACTTTTGGTATGCGTTCTTCTTTTTTGTTCACTAATTCTTTAAAGTCATTTGACCACCATTCTTGATTTTGTGTTTTCTTTTGTGTTTCCTGATACCCTAATGCTTCTTCAGCAGCTTCATGTATAAAAGTTTTAACTTGTTGATGTATTTCCTTGGCATTCTTGTTTTCTCTTTGCATTGTTTATAGTTTGGTAGGAAATCTAAGTTTATAAAGAAACTTTGTCGAGTCCTGTTTTAAGCTGTCTATGTTAAATTTGTGCATCTCTATGGTATAATCTTCAGTACCTTTATCTATGTTTTCTCGCTTTTTCTCGTTTTTATAGTTTACAATTACTTTGGCTATTAAAAGATGATGATCTGTTCCGCATTTAGCAGCTCCACGGCATACTCTTACGTTAGTTGTTTGTAGTTTGGCATTTTAACGTTGAATTAAATAATCAATAATGGAACGTAGGCCTCTAGTAGGCTGGATCCAAGTAAATTTATGTATGTCTCGATGGGGAAAGAAACCGTTTATAATTTTCAACTACATACTTTGTCACAGATTTTTTAAACGTACTCCATTATTATTTATCTTTGATTCCCCATGTCTTCCTACTACAGCGTCATTCTGTTCTTTTCCTACTCTCTTCTATTTAAGTCTCTCAACACATATAGTTGTTTGCCATCTTTAGTATTTGTTATTATATCGGATAACTTGTTGTAGAAGTTGTTTTTTATTTGTTGATCCGCGACGTCGTTAGGGGCATACGCACCAATTATTACTATGTCATGGCCATGCTTTCTTATTTACACTGTTATTATTTGTGCAACTATTTTTTCCCAGCTTTTTATATTTTTGTTTTCGAGTCTTTACGTATTGCTATAGAAACTCCTCTTTTTGCTCTAGTCTTCCGGTTTACACCACTGTACATGTGTATATAGTTTCCTATCTCTTTATTCCCTTTACCTTCTTTTTTGTTTCCGTGAGGACACAAATATCAATTTCTGTTTTCTCTAATTCTTTAAAAACCTCTGTTTGTTTGGTCCTCAATCCTTGGATATTCCAAGTAGCCATTCTCATAACTTGTTTTCTTAGAGTTTGTCGCAATTTAGATTCATCCTGTCTCCGAGTCAAATAGTCGAGACTTTTTGTTCTTATCAATTTTTCGATGAGATGAGGAGCAGGCCCATCGGCATATCCCCCAGTCTGGAAAGCCGGGGACTCTTCTGTTGGAGTTCCATGCCTTGGACAGATGTGAAACGAATATTAGTGCCATTTTATAAGGATTTGGTTTTTTTCTAAAATAACGAAAATGTGCAATAAATACGAAAATACCGACGAACTGTACAACGGAGATATAACTTTCGGAAAATTGCAATATACCGACTACATACCCGATATCATCTCTAGATATTTTAGTTAAAAGTGAAAAGTAAAATGAATTGGGCAGTAAAAATTCTGTTTATCCAGACTTTTCTAATTATATGGCTATTTTTGTTTGATAGTATCCGTAAACGACTGTGGGGCCCCTGACTCCTTCGGGCTCCCCGCACTGCGGGCTTTTGCGTCCACTACTTACGCCACTGTCAGGAAGGGATAGAACAACAAAAAACAAATGTACTTTGCTTAATAAGTTTATATTCAGAAATGCTTAGTTTTAGAGATATTTTTATGCTTGTAATTACATGATGTATGCCATCGTGCACGTTTCAATAGCTCAAAATCTTGTCATGGCGGGGAAGGGAAGAAGATTTCTCTCAGAATTGTTATGTTACGCTAATGAAAACTTCTAAAATCATCAAAAGTAGTAATAGCCATGTAGAAAATTCCAACTGAATAGCTAAAGTTGTTATAGAGAAATTAAAAAAACGAGAATTATCTTGGGGAACTTCAACACCCTGTATCATGAAAACTAAGCATTTTCGGATATACGAGGTATGTGAGAAAAGTAATGAGACTGATTTCATACTAACCAAAGTTTTTATTTTTTCAAACAACAATGTTATCCCCTTCAAAGTAGTTCCCTTGGGCAGCTATACACCGGCGGAGTCGTTGTTCCCACTCTTGGTAGCAGCACTGGAAGTCTTCAACTGGTATGGCTTTTAACTGGTCGGTCACAGTCTTTTGAATGTTCTCCAGAGTTCCAAAATGACGTCCTTTTAGGACATGTTTCAATTTTGGGAAAAGGAAAAAGTTACAAGGACTTAAATCAGGTGAATAGGGGGGATGAGGAACAACAGTAATGCGTTTTGAGGTCAAAAATTCACCGATGGAAATTACTGTGTGACACGGAGCATTGTCATGATGTCTGTCATAATTTGATGCACGGTGAAAGTGTTTAAATTTAACTGTTCACTCATCATCCTTATTGTTAAACCACGGTCTGATCTCACAAGAGCCCTCACACGTTCAACGTTTTCGTCAGTTTTTGAAGTTGAAGGTCTCCCTGAGCGAGGTTCATCTTCAACGTGTTCTCTGCCGTCCAAAAATGATTTGTGCCAGCGGAAAACTTGTGCTCTTGATAAGCACTGTTCCCCATAGACCCGTTTCAACTTTTCAAAAGTCACACTCGCGGATTCACCAAGTTTAACACAAAACTTTATTGCACAACGTTGCTCTAAATTTCGATGCTCCATTTCTGTAACACACAACAAAAACACAACTTCCCTGATGGCGCTGTCAAAAATAATGTGTTAGCTGTACGGAGTTGTAAGTCGGACTGAGGAAGTGGAAGCGATAAACAAACCGGTTTAGCACAAGCCGGTAGACACAACGTTGCCAGATCTCCCGCAGTGTTGCCAGTTTCATTACTTTTCTCACACACCTCGTAAGTTTGACAAGGGTAGTGCTTTTATTTTTTGATGTTGCATCACCTCGCGACGTATTGCATATTGTGTGGAACAATCATATGTAGAGTAGCAAGACGATAACCTACAGAGCTGTTTCATACCTTAGAATGATACTAAAATTTATTTACTGGAAACAACTAAGGGTAACACCTAAAATCGATCACTTTTACCGAAATTGCGTTTATTTTTGGTATGCAGTAAAATTTACTTTTCCGACCTAAGGTATCTTTTTATAGATTGCATCAAGAAACGACTCTTTTCTTATTCGTTACATTTATTTTCCAATAATTACAATTAAATACAGATGTAGATACATACATTTGAGAAACGCTAATTCACAACAGAAATACAAATTAAGTTAAGTTACAGTAGTAGCTGCAAGTTTACAAGTAAATATTAGCTTAACGTAACAAATCTCTTTAAATGCTAGGTAACCTTAGATGTACCTATGAAGTTATGGAAAAGTTGAATATACATAGAATTCTAAAATGATTAGTGTTCGGAGAGGTTGTCCTGCATACATTTGACCAATTCATACGCTGTCTCACAAGGATCTGCTTCTATAACCCTGGCGCATTTCTGTACTAATGGGAGCTCTATGTGGTCGAAAGTTTCAACTAACCTTTCCCGCGAGATATGTTAGTTAGTTAGCCGTGACTGACAGATTTACTACGTGTCAAATTTCGTTTAATTATTTTACAGTAGTTTACAATTTTTAAAAGATTTGTTACGTGTTTTGAATTATTTTATATGTTCGTTTGAATATAGTGTTCGTGGACAAGTACTATCTGTGAAAAAATTTGAAGTACATGGAATTTTTAGTGTTGTGACGTTTTGTAATTTTTTTTT
>VTPC01000974.1:0-18702 GCA_011009095.1 Ignelater luminosus
GGAGCGTAAACTGCCAAGTTGAACAACCGTACGTGGCATATTTCGACCTATGATTGTACCTTTAGCTCTATGAAAAACGTGAAATTGAAGGCGATGTCCGACCTTGACCACCAGAAGGGAGAACATTTCGTTCCAATAATAACGTATTTAGCACTATTGAGAATCTTAATGGAAGGCAAAGCCCGAATTATGATTGTACTGCTAGCTCTGTTAAGAAGGCTAATAGAGCGCGAAACCCGAACTTGAGCTACGGAGTTGGCATATCTTGAGCTACGATTGCACCTTTAGCTCTATGAAAAACGCTAAATGAAGGCAAAACTTGAGGTGTCGGATGTGGCATATTTTGATTTATTGTTGTATGTTTAGCTTTATTAAGAACGTTAATTGAAGGCGGAGCCCGATCTGGGTCCACTGGAGGTTTTGACATTCCGATCCAAGGATGGGACATTTAGCTCTTTTGAGAAGAAGCTTAATGAAAAGCCAAACTCAATCTACGATCGTATTTCTAGCTCTGTTAAGAAACTTAATCAAGTGCGAAGCCAGAAGTAGAGCTAGTGGAGGTGGCATATTTCGACTAATGGTTACATTGTTAGCTTCAAGACAAAGCCTAATCTCAGTACATAGGATATGAAAAATTTCTATATTTCCCGACAACTCTCCATTGATTTGTTGAATGTTACAAAGCAAACATCTCAACCTAGTGTGATCAACTTTTACAAATGAAGTTTTTACAGGAAACAAACTGACATATCAAACTGTCCGTATATCTCATTATTAAAAGAAAACTAATAAAAATTGCTTTAATGGAATAACAGTAGAATAGAACTGTTACAAGTATATACGAGGTCTGTTCAAAAAGTATCGCGAATTTTGTGTTTTTTCAAAAATTATTTATTTATTCATGAATATCTATTTTGTCCCCTTCAAAGTAATCCCCATCAGATATTATACACTTCTGCGAACGTTTTTTCCAATCCTCGAAGCACTTCAAAAAATCATTTTTTGTGATCTTGTTCAGCTCCTCCTTCGATGCCGTCTTTATCTCCTCAATCGTAGCGTAGCGTCGTCCTTTCATGGGCCTCTTCAGTTTCGGGAACAAGAAAGAGTCACAGGGGGCCAGGTCTGGGGAATACGGTGGCTGCGGCATCATTAGTGTATTGTTTTTGGCCAAAAATTCGCGCACAAGCAACGATGTGTGAGCAGGGGCGTTATCATGGTGCAAAAGCCAATTTTTGTTCTTCCACAAATCCGGGCGTTTCTGGCGGATTGCTTTGCGCAAATTGCGCATAACTTGCAGGTAGTATTCCTTATTGACCGTTCTACCCTGTGGCAAGAACTCATGATGCACCACGCCCCTGCGATCGAAGAAAACTGTAAGCAAAACCAAAAGCACGCTCTTCGTCGTTCACATCTTCTCGACCCTCTGAGAACATTTTGTACCACCGATAAACGTTGCTTCGGTGCAAGGTAGCTTCACCATATGCCACAGTCAACATTCGGAATGCGTCCGCGCACTTAATTTTGTTTTTCACACAAAATTTGATACAGATTCTTTGATCCATTTTTTAGAATAGGCAAAAATCGAAGACGAGCCAAAACACGTCCAAGCAAAACAGCTGTCAAAAATTAACTGAACATTCAAAATGGCCGAACTTGTCGGCATAAGTGAGGGACATGAGTACCAACATAACGCCACAAAAAAATCGAAAATCGAATATACGTAACCCGCGGAAATTCAAAATTCGCGATACTTTTTTAACAGACCTCGTATACCTACAGAAAACTGTTTCCTCTTAATTTCCTTAAATCCATTGCGATGAAATGTCATAACGGATAATTCATTTGTTAAGTGCTTTAATGGGATTTCTTTGATATAAAGAGTTTTAGTTTTAGCTTGAGTTTAAAGCTTTGTTCAGCTTAGATGTTACTTTGTTTTTGCAAAGCACCATTTTGGTATGTCTTTGTTTTGCTAGTTATCACCCCACCCACCTCGTTCTAGCTGAATTCCGTAGCTAAATCCTAAAAATACTAAAATTTCTTTTTTAGGTTCGAAGACACCCTGTATATCTTCTTACATGTTTTGCTTCGATTAATACGTCTTTTTCTGCTTACTTTTCAGATTTTGTAGTAATTCATTTTATTTCCTTCCTTTTATTTACTTTTTCCGTCTTTTGTTCTAAAATAATTGAAACTAACCATATTTCCAGCGACGATGTTTTCCTTGATAAAAAATATAACTGACAAGAACATCTTTGGAAGGAAAGAGAAGAAAACGAGTAAATTAACTTAGTACAGTTTTACGTGTGAAAAAGGCGAAAAAATATATGTCACAGTTTATCGACTTCCAATAAGCAATACAGAAAAGTGTCATCCTTTTTAAGAACAACTTCCCACTATTAATCTAAAATTATGGACACTTAAAGAGCTGAAAACCGTACGTATCTCAAGACGATTGCTTTCTCCCTTTTTTCTATATCTGTTTGATTTCTTTTTTTTTATTTCCCAATAAGTCGCGAAACTAGTGCGTTGGGAAAAATTTTTTGATCTTTTTTATATTCCTGTCACTTCATTGAATTTTCCTTTTCAAATAAAAGCGAAGTTGGGATTTGTCCTTTTTCATCCTTCCATCAGTTCGATTGTTTCCAAAATAAAACGTGTTAAAATTCCCGGTAGGCCGCAAAAACGTGTCTTAAAAGTTGAGATTTGCTCTTTTTTTAGTGTTTAGTTGACGGACGCATGTAGATAGGATAAATCCTGATAAAGGTTTCTCTTTGCTTATGCGTGCGATGTGAGATAAAATGTAACCCCTCTGGCATCAAAGGTTTCTTCCTAAAGATGAATTGCAACATTCCTTGAGGGATTTAGTTAGCTTCCCTAGCAATGTTTTGCAGGGTTTTAGGTCATTTCAGGTTGGGAGGGTTAAAATAATGAAAAGGGAAGCACATAAATTTATTGTTATATATTACATGTACTGGCGGTACTAACATTATAATCTGCGTAACGCATCTGTATAGAATTGTTATAATAAATCTTGTTATAAACAAGATTAAACTGAAATTAGGAAACCTTTAGTTGTTTCTAGTATTTTTTGTGTGTTGAACTGTTGTGTTGCGTATAAATCTCATAATTAATTTCTCGGACAAGTGCCGAGAAAAATAGGCTTAATAAGTAAAACGAAATTCTTGATGCATACACGCCCACATTAACGTTATTTATGGTTTCTTCTGTCAGGATAATACCTTTAGGGAGTTTATTTTGTTAATGTTGTAATAACGTTTTGTCCAAATACGATTACAGAGGTTTGTTTTTGATTTGTCTGTATTCGGGTAGCATCCTGTATTAAGTGAAATGTTTTTGGCTTTGATCTTGTGTTTTGTTAGAACTAAATCTATTGATAATCAAATCGAGCAGATATCTGTCTTTGACTTCATTACCGTGACAGTATCAAAACGAACTTCAAAGAAGGGTATTCTTCAGATGGAAATAATCTCGAACAAAATTCTAAAACATCCACAAATAGTTTCTTACTGGTTTTACATAATGTCTTCAAATTTTGTTGACAGTAACAGTAGATAACCAATAACACTAAGATACCACGGACATTACTTGATGTTTATATCCACATACCTTTGCGTCAAAGGCCCGTCAATTTTCCCGGGTAGTTATCGATTTATTGGATCCAATTTAAGGACTTGCCAAACATACCCCACCATACCGTTTGCATTAATCAACCCTTTGTTGGCTTATTACCAAGCCTAATATATAAAGTCTTTATTAACAAAATGAAATTTGAAGCAAGCAAACTTAGTTACCAAACATTTCAGCGTACTGAGATCCCAACAGGTTGGTTTATTGAAATACCCTGTTTTTGCGGATTGACTCCCGCAATTGGCGCCCATAAATCTGACTTAACACATCGTTCAATAAGTCCCGAGACTAACCCAGAGATGGTGCTAGTAGTACCAAACTAGCCACGTTTCCCTAGAGTGCGAACCTTCACATGAAACGTGTAAAAATTTCACGTCGATTGGACCACAAACAGCAGAGTTATCGAGGTTAGAGTAAAGTCACTTTGTAAATTGTTTGAAAAATGGAACAAAGCGAGTTTCGCGTGTTGATAAAACATTGTTTTTTAATGGGTAAAAACACCGTAGAAGCCCAGCAATGTCTTGAGAAACGTTACCCGGACTGCTCTCCATCCAAATCAACGATTTGTCGTTGGTATGCTGAGTTTAAACGTGGTCGTACGGACACAAACGATGCGGAACGTTCGGGTAGGCCTTTGGAAGCCGTTACACCGGAAAATGTGAGTGAAGTATTCAAAATCGTAATGAAAAATCGCAAAGTAAAGGTCCGTGAGATTGCAGAAATGACACAGATATCATCTGGAAGCGTATCTACAATCCTTCATGAAAAATTGAGCACGAAAAAGGTTTTTTCCAAGTGGGTGCCGCGATTGCTTTCAATGGAACAAAAACAGCAACGAATCGACGATTCAGAGAGCTGTTTATCGCTATTTACTCGCAATAAAAAGGATTTCCTGCGTCGATACGTGACCATGGATGAAACATGGATACATCATTTCACTCCGGAGTCGAATCGGCAATCATCTGAGTGGCGCATGGCTGGCGAAAGCCGCCCAAAGCGTCCAAAAACGCAGCAATCTGCTGGCAAAGTCATGGCGTCTGTTTTTTGGGATACACATGGCGTCATTTTCATTGACTACCTGGAAAAAGGTAAATCGATCAACAGTGATTATTATATTGACTTGTTGGTACGTTTGAAGGAGGAGATCGCAGCAAAACGACCGCACATGAAGAAGAAAAAAATCCTTTTTCAGCAAGACAATGCACCATGCCACAAGTCCATGAAAACAATGGCAAAAATCTACGAGTTGGGCTTTGATTTGCTTCCCCACCCCCCGTATTCGCCAGATTTAGCCCCCAGCGACTACTGGCTCTTTGCTGATCTCAAAAAAATGCTCCAGGGAAAAAAATTTTGCTCGAATGAGGAGGTCATTGCCGAAACTGAAGCCTATTTTGAAGCAAAGGATAAATCCTTCTATAAACATGGTATAGAAATGTTGGAAAGGCGTTGGAAAGATTGTATCACCCTAAAAGGAGATTATATTGATGAATAAAAATGATTTTTGAAAAAAAAAAATGTTGTTTTCGTTGTTAGTCTCGGGACTTATTGAACGATGTGTTATCTACCCATCTGTCTTTTGAGCTTAAGGCAAAGACGGACTTTTATCGTCAAACCTGCTCATCTAAATTTATAGAAGAGTTCCTAGAAGTTAAACCTTCCAGATTCAAAGATATTCCCAGACCTACCCACCAAATTCAACACGAAATAAGGCAGACACCAATAAAACAACACTACCGGCTGCAGAACACAAAAACGCAGAGCACTGTAGACAAATAAAATTGTTTGGCTGCCCATTGATCTCGCCGATTGTGATTGTTCAAAAGACTTGCCTTTCGCAATGTGAACTAAAAAGAGATTCTCGATAAACTCCGCCAGGCTAAATCGACCTTAAACAGGGTTACTGGCAAATGCCATTGGAAGAAAACAGCAGATCTATTACTACTTTTATGAATACAGGCTGAAGACTATTCCAGTCATTTAGAGCCGCAAATTCGAAAAAATTCCAGTCCTACCGCGAGTTACTGAAATACCTCGGACGTGTGGTTAGTTACATAGTTGTATACCTATGAAATGAGACTTTTTTTTCAATTTTAAACGTTTATTAACAAAAAATGGTTACGAATTTAATCTTCAAAATAATAGCCATCGCTAGCGACACATTTTACCCATCTCTCAGGCAATTTGTGAATGCCGCGCCAAAACAATTGGCCGTCTTTGGCCGCAAACCAATCATCGAGCCATTTTTTGGCTTCTTCGTGAGAATTGAAGCGCTGCTCGGAAAGTGCGTGGCCCATCGATGCAAACAAATGATAATCGGAAGGCGCCAAGTCTGGTGAGTAAGCCGCATGCACCAGCGGTTCCCAATCGTACGTCTCCACCAATTCCCGGGTCGCTCTTGTTCGATGTGGTGGTGCATTGTCATCAAGAAAAATTACTTTGTGACGCCGATCGGCATATTCTGGGCGTTTTCGGTGTATAGCGCTGTTCAAATCGGCCAATTGTCGTTGGTAGCGTGCACCGTCAACTGTTTCACCTGGTTTTAATAGCTCGTACCAAATCATACCATGCTGATCCCAGAAAACACACAGCATTGCCATGCGGCCGAAGCGATTTGGTTTGGCCGTTGATTTTGGCTTGTGGCCGGGCGGACCATACGATCGTTTACGCTTGGGATTGGAGAAATACACCCATTTTTCATCACCCGTAACGATTCGATGCAAAAAAGACTTCCTTTTGAACCGGGAGAGCAGCATTTCACAAGTGGTTTTTCGGTTCTCTTGCTGCCTTTCAGTCAGTTCATGCGGCACCCATCTTCCGACCTTTAAAATCATGCCCATGTCTTTCAAACGTTTGCAAATGGTTTTTTGGGTCACTCCCAACTGCTCCGCCATCATTTCTTGCGTTTGACCATCATCTTCATTCAACAATGCTTGCAATTCGGTGTCCTCAAACTTTTTCGGTGGCCGGCCACGTTCCTCGTTCTCCACGCTAAAATCACCACTTCGGAATTTTTCAAACCACCTGAAGCACTGTGCTCTGCTTAGAGCATGTCCACCGTAAGCTTCTATAAGCATTTGATGAGCTTGAGAAGCGTTTTTCTTCAATTGATAACAGAAAATCAACGATGTCCGCAAATCGTAGTTTGAAGGCACGAAATTCGACATTTTTAAGAGCGAAAAAAATGCGTTTTTGTATGAAACATCACAAACAATGAATTGAATATTGTTGACAGATGACAGACGAAAACAATAAGACATTTGGGACAGTTTAAAAATACTCCTAGCGACATCTGTGGTCTAATAGCTGAAAGTCTCATTTCATAGGTATACACCTGCTATATCGGAATGCAGACCAACTCAGAGAAGCTTGAAGCCGGCATGGGGATTCCTGAACTAAAGACTATTCGCAGCCTAAGAAGATGGTTAGGCGTAGCTTCATGGTACCGCCGCTTTGTTCTGAACAAAGTCGTTGAGGAAAAATCAATACTGGGTCTAGGCCAAGGAGCAATTCGAAGCTTTCAAAAAGCTGAAGGCTTGTCTAACCCAAACTGTTTGTGTTACACCCAAAAGACTAACGGAACTACTCCATTACCGATAAAGAGTGCTTAGTCATCGCATGGAGAACTGAGAAGATGCGACCATACCTCAAAGAACATTACTTCGCGGTCCTGTCTAATCACTAGTCCCTGCGAAGACTTCATTTGATCAAGCACAATGCTTAACCTTGCCGCAGACATGCTATTGCTCTATCTACTGCCCTGTCAAACGGATAGCACTGAAGAAGTTTGTGCCGTCCAGATAACCGAGTTTTTTTTCTAACAACGCTGATTGTGTGTTAGCACTAGGTTCTGGGGGAGATGTTAGGACCTTTGTACTTTTTACTTTGTACGGCAATATGTTGCTCCTCTTGCATTTGGTGCCTGATTATGGCTTTGTGGGTAAGAGGCGGTTCAGAGACCTTGCTTGGCCAGGTTTTCTGCCTCCTCGTTTACAGAGATACCACAGTGTTTGGGAATCCACTGAAATACAATCTCGTGACCGGTGTGGAAGAGTTGACTAATCTTGAGGCGGCAGTGCACCTAATTCTCCCATGAAACTCGTTCTTTCGCGGAATACCCTGAGCAGTTTTCAGACTATTGCCTGAAAGACAGCAACTTGTACCGACACAACAGTCTCAAAGATGAAGAGACATCTGATCCGTGGAAGTTATTGTGGCCTCACCATTCTGAAGGCGTATCTTGGAAGACAATCACGACGTCTCGACAGCAGCTCACTTAGGAGTCACAAAGACTATAAACCGTGTAGTGGATCAGTATGTCTTGAGACATCATAAAGCATGTACGCTGATGTCAATATAATGATTTCCCAATCGGAATCTAGTCGGACTTTTGCCAAGATTCACGAAAGGCCATGCGTTCCTAGCCGTTTTCCACAATCATTCACAAAATGAGTCCCCACCACCTCCACCGTAACGCAAGAACTTTACGAGAAAATCATTACTCGTTTCAGAACGCCCCGAGTTGTAATTACCCATAACAAAACTCAGCACGACAGCTGAGTCTGAGAAACTGTTGCAGGATCTCGGAATGAAACATCAGTTTATTCAACAACGAGCGAATAGAACTTTCAAAAAAACTATGATCGCACAGTTTATCCGCGATGGGGTTTCTCCCTATCTGACTTAACGTTGAACCTAAATAGTTCTGCTCAGGAGTCTTTCTCTAAAGTACTGACGTGTGCTTACCTTAGCCAAGTCTTTTCACAGGAAACACGGACTACTACCCGAAAAAACCGAAGATAATCCCGCCAAAGCAGACTTGAAGGTCTACAGATGTTTCAACTAGCTTGCCAGAACCTATCCCGAGCGTTTTCCAAACAACGTCATTATTACAACCTTGGACGCCATGAATAAAAACCGAAGTTGAGTGAATTAATGCTACTAAGGAACCGCCGCTTTGTTCCTAACAAAGTCGTTGAGGAAAAATCAATACTGGATCTAGGCCAAGGAGCAATTCGAAGCTTTCAAAAAGCTGAAGGCTTGTCTAACCCAAATTGTTTGTGTTACACCCAAAAGACCTTTTTGATGCCCCCCAGCGGTTTGCAACCAAGCTTGTCCCAAAATATTTCGGCCCATATACCGTTTTCCAAATCTTGTCCCCTTAAAAAACGCTTCCGGAAAGATCCATAACCGAGTCCACGTCAAAGATCTAAACGCCTGTAATTAACTGACTGTTTCAGAGATACCGAAGCGACGTTTAGTATATTTGCTAACCTAGAAACTTACGCCAATCCAGGCGGCGGAAGCTTGTAAACAGATGAAACACGCAAACTGACTAGTGACCGTAATGCTACCACACAGACCACCACCGTCTACGATCCCATTCAAACTTCCTTCCATACTTCCTAAAAATCTCTACCTGGCATTGGGCCAACAGCCCGAGCCTTTCGTGACATAGCCGACCCTCCTTCAGAAAGCCGCTCAGGACATGAAACTCCCGGACTGGAAAGGAGTGCTTAAGTTTCCTGTAGGGCACGAATGACGGGTAGTAACTGTCCTGATCTTGACTCCATGTAACCTTCCCACCGCCACACGGTAACTTTTCTCTTGTCGAACATCCCGGTAGAAAGATTTGTTTAGTTTTTCTTCTTGGGCTGGTGTAAATAGTTTATTTGAACTCTTTAGTTCTTTATTTCGTTTTTTCTTATAAAATCCTGGTGCTCTAGCTAAGAAATGTAGTTGTGAGGTATCAAGTCTCAGAGTCAAGCCTTATTAGCTAGGGCAAGATCAAAGTTGGAAAACGCACCAATCAATATATCGTTCCCCGACGACCGGAAAGCTGCTGACTCCAAATAATTGCTTCAAAGTAGAGATCTTTAAAACAGCTCCGCCCCGAGCACTGCCAAAACTCATTAAAACAAACCCAGAAGCTCCGGATCGCAAAACATTGGCAAACCCTGAGACCAACCCATCAGGGGTATAGAGCAGTACTAGACCATTGGGAACTAAGGTCGATGTTCTGCAGTCATACCTCGACATCTTCGATTTTGTGGAGCTCTCACTAGAGACCGTCGACCAAGGCCGCCACCGATTCTAAGCTTTGGTGCAGTTTGTGCTGGAGATAAGGCCCGCAGAGACACTGCCCATGGAAGTGCAAAGGAAGAAGACGACGCGACAAAATCTGAGTACGGTTCAGGTCTTGCTACTACTGCTGATAACTTCTAGACGTCACAACCGCCCTGGCTGCGTCTCCAACGAAGTCTCACTAGTCTCGGGATTTTTCTTATTTTTACAGGCACTTTTTGTTCGGATGCCCAGTGCCGTTTGATGATTGTCCAGACTCGCTGACCAGAGATTGTCCACACCATCAGAATTGATTGTTAGGTTATATGCCGAAAAGTACTAAGCATTTTTCTTATGGAAATAGAGGAAGAGTGTAACGAAAAGACGTAGACATAAAGGACGTCTCTCTCTCTCTCTCTCTCTCACTCTCTCTGTCTTTTTAGAAAGAGAATGAGTCGTCATATCAACTTTGGATTTTTTCGTTTTCTAATGGTGGACGACGGGAGGCCCGTTCAAACTACCCGGAGGCTTCTCACCGTCTTGTTTTTTGATTTGGCGGATACACCATACCGCAGGAATGGGAGATGGACCTTTGATAGTTGGTAGAATGGCTTTCAGACAATCCGAGCACTATCGTCTTTTGTTTTTTTTGACATACCCTGTATCTCAAAAACGGTTGGCTCTATTTAGATGGGGATTTGATTGTTAGTGTGGTGGATGAATGGCTTTCAAGCATTTCGGGCACCATCGACCGCTTTTTGTTTTTTTTGGCAGGTGTCCTGTATTTCAGGAACGGTTGATCCGATCGAGATGAGACTTTCATTGTTAGGTGTGGTAGGAGAATGGCTTTTAAGCAATTCGGGCACCACCGGCTGTCTTTTATTTTTTCAACATAGCCTGTATCTCAAGAACGGATGACCTTATCGAGATGGGGCTTTAACTGTTAGGTGTAGTGGAAGAATGGCCTTCAAGCAAACTGATTACCGTAGGCCGTCTTTGTTTTTTTTGACATATCCTGTATCTCAAGAACGCATGATCCTATCCAGATGGGGCTTTGATTGTTAAGTGTTGTAAGGGAATGGCTTTTAAGAAATCAGGGTACTGCCGATCGTCTTTTGTTTTTTTTTTGGCAGGCGTCTTGTACCTCGAGAACAGCTGGTCCGATCGAGATGGGACTTTCATTGTTAGGTGTGGTGAGGAATGAGTTTTAAACGTTCCTTGCACCACTGACCGTCATCTGTTTTCTTGACATATCGTGTATCCCAAGAACGGCTGATTCTATGAAGATAAAATTTTGATCGTTAGGTGTGATGAGGAAATGGATTTTAAACAATGCGGGCGCCACCGACCTCCTTTTGTCTTTTTGCATCTCAGAAACGCCCGGTTCTATCGAGATGAGACTTGGATTGTTAAGTGCGATGGGTTGTAGGACGGACCTACAGTTCTTTGTTTTTTTCATAGATATTTTGTATCTCAAGAATGCCTGATTCTATCAAGATCAGACTTTGATTGTTAGGCGTGGTGAGAGAGTGGCTTTCAGAAGAAGTCGTACAGTCAGATAGTCTTTTGTTTTTCTGTCAGATATTGTGTATCTCAAGAACGGCTGGTCGTGTCAAGATGGAACTTTGATGATTATGTGTTGTAGGGGAGTGAGTTCCTGGAGAGGTGTCCTGTAGCTAGAACTAGGCAAAGTCAGATCTTCAGCCGCTGATGTTGTCGTGTTAGAGAACTAAGCACGGAATTTTTCAAACAAAAACAACTCCAATCTGCGACCACACCAGTTTGTATTCTAAGAGGGTTAAAAAAATAGGAGCGCCGCAAGCCGGAGAGAGGGTGTAGAGTCGAGGAGGTAAAGTAAATCTCCTAACCAAATCTGATGCCCAAGCACCGTCACCGACACCGACAAGACGAAGATACCCCACAGAGACTTTAATGAGATGTCGTTTCAAGCTTTAAATGGTCAGGACATTCTGAATTGGTCTGATGTTAAAGAATAATCATTGCATCGCTTAAGTTTTTCAAATAAGTCGACGTTTTATCAAAATATTATCAAAACGTTATCAAGTCTTTGGATTAAGAATGGAACTAAGAATGCAAAGCTTTAAAATTTTTCAATGACTTTTCGTGCAGTTTTAGTTTCACAAGAATATATTTCTTAAAAATACACATTTGAGTGATTCAGTCAATCGTTACAGAAAATAATGGTCTTGGTGAATTATCAAAGCTTCCTGAAGTCGTTTATTTTCCCACATGTCCATCTCGTGTTTAATCAGAAAGCACGGAGAACAAATCCCGCCTTTTGTGTGTTAGAATTATTGGTGGTTTCAAGTGGGTTACTCACCACAAAAGGAAGAACATTTGTTACATTTTAGTTATTCACTCTGGATTTTAGAAGTTTTAGCAAGAAAAGCACTCAGGCATGGCAGCTCCTGAAGCAGTACTACGAGTAAGACGATTTAAACACTAAGAGTTGACTTCAGGTATTTCAGAAGTTTGATCGCCTTCTATTCACCGTCTCGTTGATTAACATTGATTAATACTTTACGATTGAGACCTTTTATGAAAGTTATTTCTAAGATTGGAAAGTCAATTTCATTGGTTACAGCTTTCTTTAGCTAGGAAACCAAAATTCTTTTTTTAACTTTAACGATTAGACGGTCTTGTCATAAAATATAACCGCAACGTCCGTCCCTTTGTTTCTCTAAATTAAGTTTATTTCATTGCTAAGTCCAGCAAAAGCTTTCAGAAACAGAAATTTACGCGAAGCTTTAAATAAAATCTTCCAAAAACAACATTCGTTCTGTTTTATACGTCCGTGCTTAACCCTCAAATGTGGAAATTTAACCCCGCAAAATCCAAGGGCACAAAAGTTAACAGAACCATTACAAAGGAATCCTTTTTTGGATATTACCGGAAGAATAGCGTACAACATGTCCAGCGTGCATTAGGAAAGGTTTTATCGGATTTCCTATCTTGTGAAACAATTGGGGAAGGAAAAATTCTAGAGAAAGCCGCTGGAAAGGTACTCTAATAGTATATAACACTTCGAACGTACGTATAGTATGTAAAAGAAAAGGAATTTGTCGGTCGGGGAGAAATCGTTAAGGTCAAGGCGATTTCGACAATTTTCAAGATTTTCTATCTAGCCGGAACAAGTTTTAATGTAATAAATCGTTTTTAAAAAACGCCCTGTGTAGAGAAAATTAGCCAATTTTACTTCAAGTTAATGGATCTATAAATTTCATTTTTAACGCTAGAAACTTTAAGCGCATGATTTAAAGGACAAGATAAATTTTCTTAAGAGCGCGAAAAATAAAATCATAACCTATAAAATTGCCGGTAGTCACGTTCTAGGAGTTAATCAACGTCAAGATCTGCGCTAGAATCGACTTTTTACTAATTTAACGCTTCTTTGGCGATGTCAGCAAAAACACTTAATAGACACATACGCACATACACGTTCACGGAGATTTCTTTTAAGGATGAAGACGTAAACTATTTTCAACTTGCAGCGTCTAACGAAATCTAGAAATTCGTAAAATGGATTGAGCAAAGTTTAAATGTTATTTTAAAATTCCACCGGTGAACACACCAAAAAGTTCGCAAAGAAAGAGGAACAAAAATCTAAGAACACGAGAGCGAATAGGAAAATCTGATCGAACTTTTTTTCTTTTTTGACTTCTTGTGAAATTCAAAACTTCTTTTAGATAAAGATGACTTTAGCCAACGGAAATTAAGCTTTATTTTATTTATTTCTCTCTTTTTTTCCATTCACCCTTCTGTTTAATCTACAATCTTAATCGCCAACAAAAGAAAAAGTTATAAATCAGTTTAGAAAAAATTAAGAATTTTCTAGGTCAGGCTTTTTATTATTATCAATTTTCATCTGTTGGTTTAATAATAACATTTCTCTTTGAATCCAACGAGCTGACTTCGGTAAATACTTTTTTTTGTATTAGTGGGAGTAGACTTGTCAGCGAAAACAAATTGTTAGTATGCGTAAAAACACCTCGCTTATATTGAGCCGTTCATACATAAAAAACAAAATCTGTTGTAGACCAAACCCGACCTTTGCTTAATCGGCAGTTTCGGGTAGAATCACAGTAGAATAGTAAACGCGTAAAATATATTATCCGATTTTCTTATTAAATAATATTCCAATACTGAAAAAGCTTTGCGTGATATAAATCAAACATTTTCTCTTCTGCTTTACGCAACATTACTATCTAATAATTTTCAATACTGAAGCAGAAATTCCAATGTAGAATTTTAATTTGATTAAATAAAAAAATGTACGGCTACGTGCAAAATCACAGTTAACTAACTATGACAGATTATACGTATGGGAGTTTAAAAGCTGTTGAGTTTCAAATCAAATTTAGGGTACAACGTACATACATAAAATTGCGTTCCAATATACTTATATTTACTTTACAACAAGACCCTTTTTGGTCTTGGCCCGACTAAACTCAGCAGTGACCTTGAGAGTGGGTAAGGAGGTTATATACAAAATAAAAGAACACAGTTATAGTACTTAACAAAATACGCAGGGTGTAAAAAATTGGAGTTTCTTTAGTCCAAATAAAAGAATTAACCAAAAATGCTTCAGGAAGTTGAAGATTTTTAATCAGCCGTTCATTTCTACTTTTACCTAAACTCTATGCAAACAATAGTCCAACTTCCAAAAGCAATTACAACTCGTATCAACAATCAAACTCCCACGATGGATACAACATGGAAAGAAATACTATAGCCACCGGAAAAATGCAAGTCAACCTCCTGGTCGGTAAATCAAAGCTTCTAGCTAAACTACTAAAGACAATCTTTCAAGATACGAGAATTTGTCAAAAAAAGAGAAAGAAAACAAACAAAGATCGATCGTCGGTCTCTGGAGCAAAACGAAATAAATCCGAGGTTCACACGACGATCGCTTCAGAAGATACGATTTGTCCCCCTCAAGAAAGAAACAAACCACGCTCGCCGTTTCCTGTGAACGCGAAAGGTTAAAAGCTCATAAATAGTTGACTGTGATACGTGATGGAGGCGCGACTAAACGACGGCAACGACGGCCACTTCGGCTCTGCTCTTCCCTCTCCGTGAACCTTGTTAGGAAAACTGAATGTCACTATGGCTCGGGCTACGCCATCAAACAATGAGGTCCGGACCCTTTAAAAGCGCTTTGCCTGCAACACCCAACAGTGTAAATTTCATCTTTATAGGACCAGCAAGAGAAAAACTAAAGACGGCCGAACTTGCCCCCTTTTTATGAATTCAATCTTCCTGCTACGCCTAACAATCAAACTCCCAAGTCCAAACGTTCCTGAGGTACAGAATACTTGAACAAAAACAAAAAACTGTCGGTCTCGCCCTTATTTTAAGAAATTAACTTCCCTGCCACGCCTAACAGTCAAAGTTCCATTTTTATATGACCAACCGTTCCTGAGATACAGAATATCTGTTAAAAAAATAAAAGATGGTCGGTTCCGCATACATCTTCTGAAAGCCATTCCTCCACTGTACCCAACTATCGAAGTTCCATCTATGTACGATCAGCCTTTCCTGAGATAGAGGATAGCAGCCAAAAAAAAAACAAAAGACGGTTGGTCTCGCCCTTATTTTATAAAATCAGTTTCTCTGCCACGCTTAACAGTGAAAGTTTCGTCTTTATAAGACCAGCCGTTCCTGAGATACAGAATATCTGTCAAAAAAAAACAAAAGATGGTCGGTTGTGCCCATATCTTCTGAAAATCATTTCCGTAAAACACCCAACAATCAAAGTCCCATTTCTGTAAAACCAACCGTTTCTAAAATACATGATATCTGCCAAAAAAAAACAAAAGACAGCCAGTCCCGCACACATCTTCTAAAAGTCATTCCCGCACCATACTTAACAATCTAAGTCCCATAACAAAAGATGGTTGGTCTCGCCCACATTTTATGAAATTAATTTTCTTGCCACGCCTGGCAGTCAAAGTCTCGTCTTTATAAGACAAGTCGTTTCTGAGATACAAAATGCTAACCAACAAAAGATAGTCGGTCTTGCTAACATCTTCTGAAAGCACTTCGCCAACTACATCTAACAGTTGGAAGTCCCATCTCGATAGCACCAGCCGTTCGTAAGATACAGGATACCCGTCAAAAAAACAAAACACTCTAGCTGATACCCGGAGCTTTTAAAAGCATTTCTCCCACCACACCTAACGATCAAAGTTCCGTCTCTATAGGACCTGAAATACGGAATATCTGCCAAAAACAAGACAAAAGACGGTCGGTCCCGCACACATCTTCTGAAAACCATTCCCGCACCATTCTAAACAATTCAAGCCCATCTCGATAGAACCAGTCGTTCCTAGTGTATGAAGTATCCGCCAAATCAAAAAACAAAAGACGAAGCCCTCCACCTTCCATCAGAAAACGAAAACACCCGAAATCGATGTCACAACCCATTTCTAAGATATGCGCTCTCTTTCATTCTCTCTCTCTCTCTCTCTCTTTCTTTCTCTCTCTCTCTTTCTTTCTCTCTCTTTCTCTCTCTTTCTCTCTCTCTCTCTTTCTCTCTCCTTCTCTCTCTCTCTCTCTCTCCCTCTCTTTCTCAAAACAAAAAGGAAGAAATAAAACACAATTGCTACGAAGTTGTTTTTTTTAAAAACCAAGAAATCGGGAAAAGCAAAACCAAAAAACGTGCAGACGCACCGCCTGCCATAATCACATTCGTTGAATCCAAGCAAAACGCTATAAGCGTTCGTCCGTTTCCGTGCAACTTCGTAAATCCTATGTTGTTGGTTTTTTGAAACTTCCCACGAGTGTAACGACAAAGCTGCGGCGACGCCACCTACCGGTTGCGACGCTCGCTTCTTACCTCTTCTCAAAACTTTACTCCAGCAGCATCCCACGCCACCACCAGGCAAAAGCAAGAAAAGAGGGAGACGTCTTATACCTGAGCTGACGCAGAGGGATCTCCCCTACCGAGAAGGTCCTCTGTACCACCTCTGCGATTCCGCTCGTAGCCTACGGCTTAGGGGTTGCATTGTCGCGCCTACGGCTCTCTGGCTTTTTACCTCTTTTGGAATAAAAACGCTTTTGTTTGCAGAATGCCATGGTCTGGGCTGCAGCACATGTGTCAAGGAAACAAAACAAAAGCGGTGTATTACAGATACTTTCAAAGTCATTATCCCACCACACCCAAACGTCACAGTCCCGTTTTGATAGGACCGTCATTTCCTGAGATGTAAGATATCTGTCAAGAAAACAAAAAACGGCCGGTGGTGTCCGCTTCGCTTAAACGTCATTTCCTCCACCACACCTGACAATTAGAAACCCTCTCGATAGAACCAGCGGTTTTCAAGATACAAGACAGCTATCAAAAAGAAGAAAAACAGAAGACAGTGGTGGTACCCGGATTGTTTAAAACGCATTCCACCTAACAATTAAAGTCTCAATAGAACTAGACGTTCCTGAGGTATGTAGTATCTATTGAATCAGAAAACAAAAGCGATCAGAGGTCTCCTGATAGATTGAACGGGCCTTCCTTCGTCCACCATTAGAAAATGAAAAAACCCGAATTTGATAGACATGCTCTCTCTTTAAAACGAAGTACGGTACAGTTCTATAAGGCCCGTTGGAAAGACGGAGAGGCGCGCCGTCAGTATCTTGAAGCTTTCGACGACGAACTGCTTACAGCAATGCTCGCCCCTTCAACCTTCGCAAAACTGGCGCCGCCGCGTCTCGACAGAAGCGAGAAATGACAGTGACGTTTTCTCTCTTTTTCTTTCTTAAAACAAAAAAAAACAAATCAAACGCTTCCTTCTTTTCTTCTAAAAACCAAAAAAAAAAACATTTCTCTGCAGCTTCATAAGGCGCGCGCATTGGACGTAGAGCGAGTAGAGAGTCCGTTTCGGAGGATTTCCGGCACCTTTCTCAAACTTGGAGAAAGGTCGCTCTCCCTGTTACGTTATGCTCCTTCCCCCTTCGCAAAACCGCCAACCGCTCGGCTCCCCTGCTTGAAACACCGAAAAATGTTTACTTAGACGCGGAAACGGAGAGAAACGTCCTCTTTCTCTTTCATTATTATATATTTGGGTGCATGCACATTACGGTACCGTATAATAATAATAATAAATATCACAGTATGATCTTGGATAAAAAGCTCACCTGACAAGCTTATATCGATCTTATCATTTTCAAATTTCAAAAAAGCAAATTTCTCAAAAGCTGATTATAAACTTTGGCAAATCTTTAATTAAAATTTCTTCTTAGCAGCATGTCTGATTTTTTCCTTGATTCATTTGCGGGTTTTTCTGGTTATCCTATGAGGATTGTTGATCAAACAATCTAGTTTTCTTGCTTGTGAAACTCTTTCACTAGACACCCCTAAAAGTTTTAAGGGAACTTATATGAAATTCCGTCAATGTGTGGAATTTTAAGACTAATGTTATTCAAGTATATGTCCTTTTCTCTAATATATTATTATTGTTCCTCGTAAGAAGCATCTTCTCTCTCTTCCGGTGTGTACAACCTGAAGGCTACAGGACAATTTCATTGGGTTGGCAAATCTACTAACGGCCACTAGCTTAAAATCTACGAGTGACACGGGGATTGTATTGTATTTGACATCTACGTTCCAGAAACATCCTTACTTGCTTACGCTTACGCAACTAAGACACTATAAATTCTAAATTGTCATTGAGGGAAAGTTATTGTGCGTTCGTTTAAGGTTTCAAATTATTTCGTATCGAGAATTAAGTATCTGTAAGTAGAATTAAAAGATTCTTATGTTAAAAGGTACAGAGTGAAATACGTCATATTTCTGGGCCATTATAATATTAATATTGTGAGTAACTGCTGAAGATAAATTTGCAATGAACAATTTAACAACATTCCAAGCAACATTTGCAGTAAATATCAAAGCTTTAACAAATAATTTAACTGGGTAAACAAATGATAATTCATACCAGAAAGTAATTTTCAGATTCTCCATTTAGCTGCGATTTTCGT
>VTPC01000974.1:28702-64404 GCA_011009095.1 Ignelater luminosus
AATATTCAGAAGTTGATAACATTTCTAAATCTAACAATAAATTAAAAACCACCGCAAATTATATTTTAATCTGGTTTTGTTTTGAAGGAAAATACTTGGTTTGCCTATGATTATAAAAGTTTTAAGAATGTTGACTTAGTTTCTCGAAGGATTATTGCCAGAGATAAAAAGGTCAGTGCTCGACAAGCAACCAAAATTATTTACTGAAGCCAAAGAAGCGGCCAGACGGGCAGAGATGATCGAAATGCGTTTTCAAGGCGACAGGAAAATTGATCAGCCAGTCTATATGGTTTCAACAGAAACAACAGGGACAAAGGTAAAGGTAGAGTGTTTAATAAAGATGAAAATCAGCTGAATGTTTTTCCACTGTGAGGAAATGAGATACATTTCGAAATTTTGTTCAGAAAAACAAAAGAAGAAGTTTACGAACGAACCACAGGTGAATAGCGGCCGATGCAAGAAAGGGGGCCTGTGTAGAAAGAAGAAGCATTTAAACTGCTGGCCTAAGTTTTGTGAAGGAATCAGTGAGGCAGTTACAAAGGCAACCACAACCGCAGCTGTATCCATGTGCAAGAAAGGTAGTGTGATAAACATCGCAATTGAAAACGAAGTGGATACAAGTGCATCAGCCTTATAAAAAACTTAATAGTTCAAAGGCGAAAGCATTTAAAAACGGTTAGAAAACAATGAACTGCCAGGTCAAGTCAAATATAGACTTACGAACGAAGGAGGTCAAACAGCAGTTCATCGTCTGTAAGAATGAGATACTCTTGATTGAGGAAGGCATTATAGGTGAGGATTTCCTAGCAGCAAGCAGTCATTAGTTACAAGAATCAGATGCTGCAGCTAGGTTCGAGTAGGTTCAATTTGATGCTGCCAGCGGATGGCAAGAAGAAAGAGCAAACACAACCAGAAAAACAGATAGTTGAAAAACAACTAGAAGAGGAGAATTGATGAGGGTCCCAGAGAGACATTGGATCGAAGCAGAAGCCCAAGTGTATTCACAACACGCGGCTAAAACTGATATAGCCACAGAACAAAAAGAAATGGAAACAAAACAGTCACAAGATCCAGTGGGCTTAAAAAAGGCGTTACGATTAAATATTAGGTCCTGGATGAAGGTAGCAGAAGGCACAAGCCCGAAAGGTGACACCAAGATTTTGTACACTTAAACAAAGTTTTAAATCTACCATCTAGAACCCAGATAAGTTGTGCTGCTGAGCGGATTAAGGGAGAAGAGCTTTTCATAAAGCCTACAGAGATGCCTGTGCAAGAAGTGCTTGTAGCAAGACTACTTACTAAAAACAGTAGGGAGGTACCTATACTACCAGCGAAGACACGGATAGGAAAAATTCTGGTATGTGATAAACCGGTCCTAGCGAGACGGCGCTCGGGCACCGGAGGCGCCGAGGGAAAGGCTAGCGCGGGACCGTCCGAGTTCGAATGATTGGCGGACGGACAAAATTATCTCTCTCGCGCGTTGCGCTTACGGAGCCGTACATATAGACTGTCGAATCTGGGGAACGGGCTCGTGGGACCGCCCGCATTCGTCTTTCTTATCTCTGAAACGGACGATGTTACAGAGGCGGGATTGGTGGGCAATTGTGATGATAGAAGGGTTCGCGGGAACGCCTGCATTCGGTTTTTTCCGAAGAGGGGGGGGGGGCGTCCGCATCTCCGAAACGGCCGGTCCTACTGAGGAGACGGATAGCAGTGAGGAAACGACTTGACAAACACCAGGTGGGAGGGTGTAGCCCGAGCTGGAGCCGCCGAAGGCGGCTTGTGAAAAAGCGAAGCCCGAGCTGCGAGGACAGACGATTTTTGTAGGTCTGTAGAAGAGAAAGTGGCTGGTTCCAAAATTCCTCTTTGTACTAGTTCTAGATGAGTGTCTTTTGCGGACCGTTGTCGCATTCGACGCAGCTAACCAACCCGAGTTGTTTGAAGTTTAGGGAAAAGGGAAATGGTACATACTCGGCTAACCACGAAGGTTGTTTCTTGTTGAAGTTCGTCAGTGATCTCGTGACTCATACCTCTAAACTTGAAGCTGCAGAAGGTCAAACGGTTCTTGTAATGCGAGGGAATTTTTCTAGGAGAGCTTTAGGGCCTGATACGAGATGGAACGTGTCCTGTACTCTAGCTAGGTTCCTGGAGTAGCACAATTGCATGTTGCTAAAGGCACCTCAAAAAAACAGCTGCTATTCTTATCCATTTTAGATCTTTTTGGGGATAAGGCAGTCTCTCATTTGGTTTAGGCCAGTTCAAAACTCCGTGTATTGCTGGGATCAGCTGGTAGAGAAGTTAAAGATCGATTTCCTCTCGCCAGATTATGACAAGTCTCTGTGGGAAGAGATTAAAGCTCGAATCCGAGGAAATGAAAAGAAGGTTGTAATTTACGAAGCTGTTATAGAAGAAAGAGATGATTCAAAGAAGTCTTTTGCCTTACTTTTCCAAAAAAAAAAATGTTATTCTTACATATCCACAAGCTACAGGAGTTGAAGATCACTTGCCGTGTCATTGAGCAAGAGAAGATGTTGAAATCTAAGTCTCGTTCTTATTCAGTTTCTGAATGGTTACAGCCGGAACTTCTGTACAAACCAAGTACGTCAGGTTAGAGAGTTAGGCAAATTGCGGCTGTCAGTCGCAAGTCCTTCTCCACGTGTTAGAATTGTCAGGAGATCGGTCACACTTTTGACGTTTGCAGTCTTTGCTGTTTTAAGTGCAAAAAAGAGCTACATTGCTCGCACTTGTACGAGATGTAATACAGCCAAGGATTTCAATCTAAATCCGTCTGTGCAGATCGTTGTAAAACGAAAGAAGGAGACTAAGAAAATATGCGATTCACTGGTACTAGGGCAGACAGAGAGGCTTACACTGTAGCGAAGAGAAACACAAAAAAATGCTATGACAAGGGCAAGAGCTGAAGCAGTTTACGAAGCGTATTAAAAGTTTGAAAGAAATCAGGATGATAAGCAGTTATTGAGGATAGTCAAAGCAAGAGATAAAGCGTCGAAGGATATAACGTGCATGAGACAAATAAAGAATGAATCAGGAGCAATACTGTAGGATCAAGCGAAGATACTGATGAGGTGGAAAGAGTATTTTGAGAAGTTATTAAATGAAGAGAGAGAGAATGGTGATGCAAATGGAGGTGTGGTTTAAGATATGCAATGTGCTTTAGAAAAGATGAAGAATAAAAAGGCAGAAGGAGCTGACCTGATATAGGTGGAAGTATGAAAAAGTTTGGGCGAGGAAGGTATCGATGTGTTTTAGGATTTATTTAAGAAACTATGGCAACAGGAGGTGATACCAGAAGAGTGGAGAAGAGTGTACTGATACCAATATACAAAGAAAAAGGTGATGTGCAGTACTGTGGGAAATATAGAGGCATAATGCTAGTGTCACGTACTATGAAGGTCTGGGAAAGAGTAATTAAAGGAAAGATTAGGCAGGAGATGAAGGTGTCGGAGGAGCAACTTGGGTTTATGCCAGGAAAGAAAACGACAGATTGATGGAAAAGTGCAGAGAAATGCAAGTCGATATGCATATGATCTGCATTGACATTGAGAAGGAATATGATAGAGTCACCAGGAGGAGGAAAAATGGGAAGAGTGAAGGAAAGCGCTGGAAGAGAGTAAGATGAGGATCAGTAAGTCAAAAACGAAGTATACGACAACAAAGAAGGCGGAAGGCATGTTTAAAAAACTTCAGGAAAAACAGTTACTATCGGTCAAGACGTTTAAGTACCTCGGGCCAAATCTACAGAGCAATGAAGGGTTGCATGCAGACATTCAGCATAGAGTGAACTGGGGATGGTTAAATTGAAGGAAGATAAGTGGAGTGCTGTGTGATAGAAATGTAAGCTGCAGGAAGTGGCTGAAATGAGGATGTTAAGATGGATGTGTGGAGTAACTAAGGACATGATCAGGAATGAGCTTGTCAGAGGATCGGTCAAGGTTGGGCCTATTGGTAGAACGATCCAAGAGAGCAGCTTAAAATGGTTCGGGCGTGTGCGAAGAAGGGACGAAGACTACGTTCGTAAAAGAGTTAAGAAGATGGAGGTTGATGGCAGAAAGAGGAGAGGGAGGCCAAAGACAAAATGGAAGAACAAAGTGAATGAAGATCTTAGAGAGCAAGGTTGGAGACGAGAATCTCAGCTTGATAGATAGAAAAAACATAAGTGTGTGTAAAACGTAACTTTCTGCTTTAACTGCATGCAGATGGCATTAACTTTAATTGTTTGCAGCTGCTATACGATTTAAGGTTATTTTAGTCAAGACAATACTTCAAAAAATACTAAAACGAACAACGCAATAAAATATTTAATTATAATCCACAACGATTCTTCATTAGAACATAACTTGTCGAA
The DNA here is from genome assembly GCA_011009095.1 of Ignelater luminosus. Taxonomy (NCBI): domain Eukaryota; kingdom Metazoa; phylum Arthropoda; class Insecta; order Coleoptera; family Elateridae; genus Ignelater; species Ignelater luminosus. Next base: position 33,069 of record VTPC01000974.1, read on the forward strand.
AAGTGGTAAAAACATATAAAAAATAATAATGACGTTAAGCATAATAGAAGGTTTCAACAAGAAGTAAAAGAAAACTACATTTATATAGTGACGACTAAGATTTATTGATGACCGATGCGTCCTTTGGGCGCAAACACTGACGTCATTCCATATCTCTTTTTGACTTCTCTACAATATTTACTTATTATCAAGGAAGTCTCATTGAGAAAAAATGCATTAAATTTAATTTTTCTGGAATAGTAACTTTTTCTAGTTGTCGAAGACAACATGTTTGCTTACTATGAGGCTAAATAAATGAAAATTCATTTTTCTTATTAACAGGATAAAGCAAAAAATTTTTCGTATCCATCAAAAACGAACAGAGAGAAAGAGTAGGGCAAGTTTTGTTTCTTTTCACTATTATCTAGCCAGCTGTTGATTGATGTACTTTTTCTCTTTCTTTCTTTAACTTTTTTTTTAATCTTTAAAAATACCCCTTCAAGGATTTATACGTAACTACGTAAATTAGAGATTTATGGCCTTTTATATATTTTCTAAAATGTGCTTTACATGACGGTAAATTAACTTAAATTAAATTGAAGCTACAAGCACTAGGTAATTGCTTAAAAGATGTATTTTGTGTCAGTTTTATAATTACCATTATTAAAGTGATTTCTTATTGAGGATCTAAATTTAATTTAATGGAATCTGGCTTTTAATTTATTATTCTTTCCCGTGGAGCTGTGTTATTATCGATTTAATAAATGCGAAAAGTTTCTAACTATAGATTTTGCATTAATTTACCTTGCCTGACTGTTGATCGCCTTTGAAGTCGTACGCAGACTTTGCATGTTTCTCAGGTTGACATTAATTTTGTACCAAATTAAAAATTCGTGTGGGCTGCTTCATTTAAATATTTACTAACTAGGGAAATTTAATGAAATTAAAATTATTACATGATAAGGCAATTCAAATTTTTTTCTGCTGTTTATAACATGCGAATTATGTATACCTCTTCTTCTTCTTTTTCTTGTCTGATGATCTTGACAATTTAAATTTATAATTGTAGATAGTAAATTATTTAAGCAATACTCATTGTATCAATTATACAAAATAACATTGAGAATCCTTCTCTTTAAATAAATGTAACAAATTTTATTTATGACATTAAACGTGCCGGTCTATCTAAAGTACTATAGCTTGGCTGGTAAAAACTGTGATAGCAACAAACACAGTTTTAAATTGTTAAAATGTGCCTGGTCCTCATTCAATGCTTTGGCATCTAACTCCATTTTGAATCTTATCAAGTGCACAATATTCACGATAAAATGATAAAACCGCAGGTAGCAGAAGATAAGTAGAGTCAAGCAAAATCTAATTAGAACTGAAATTTCAAATAACAGACAAAACCTGTCATGAAGGCAACCAAGATGATCTGATTGATAGAGAACGAAGCTTGATTCTACAATCTATACCTTAAAAAAAGGTGCCAATTCTGCAGTGGTCCTATGGGAGATCACAACAACGTTAGCTTCCATCTTTCAATAAGCGAGTGTAGTGCGAATGGTTGCGTTTTATTGTTTGTTTGTTTTGTGCAAATTTTTGGTAAATCTTCTTGCACAATCTGAAGGTAAAATTAAAACTTTTTATTAAATTTTTACCGGATATTAAAAATACTAAAATTTCTCCCTAGGGAAACATCTTGGGCGATCCGGTGTATCCCAAATCGCAGGTCGCCCGTGAGTCGGCGCATCCCGACTCGTGTTTGTTCTCAGTTCTCTTAAGAAGGTTAATGCAGGACAAAACGTGACCTTCGGTCACTGGTTTCTGCTTCTAGCTGTTTTAAGATTAACGAAAGGCAAAACTCGATTTTAAGCCACCAAAGGTAATCTGTGGGTCGACCTATCAGCAAACAAACGCAACCTTAGATGGTGGTCACATCAATCCCTACTTCAAAAGAATGAGAAAAAAAAGGCAAAATTTGACACAGCCCGACTCGTTTTTATTTCTCTTAAGAAGGTCAACCTGGTTTTTATTTCTCGTTGTTTTGAGATTAATGAGAGGGACGAACTCGACTTTGCGCCAACTAAGATAACAACACGTGCGTCGCGTCGGTTCGACCCGTGTTCGTTTATAATTCTGGTAAGAAGGTTAATGAATGGCGCAGCCCAATCCGACTGCAAACGAAGGTGACACAAACTGTGTTGGCGATGCAAGAGACCACTGCGGTATCTACTCCAAAAAGAGCGCTGTAGCGCTGGCCAAACTGGAACCGAGAAGTCATGCACTGAAGCATAGCGGAATTACGACAACTGAGCTACTAATTCGGGGGGGGGGGACTGCAAGAAAAGCTAGAGAAAAATCTGGCCTTGCAAGAAAAATATACCCTTTGTAAGCAAAAGAAACTTAGAACGTTTGGCGCAGTGAAGAGCAACTTATCTCTCTTCAAATCGCTTGTGCTTAACGAACAAGATTCTCCTGTTGAATTAAGTTTAGGAATACGGGAAAAGTTTAGATAGAGCTGTTTACATATCTCTTTGTCTTCCAGCTTGCAATCAGGCAGTTTTTTCCACTCTGACAATTATTCTTAAATCTATCAGTTATGTAACAACAATAATTCTTTGTTAATTTTTATTTTTGTCTCAGCTTTTAATATAAAAACTAAAAATAAATGCGGCGAGAGCTATAACCTTTAGGCCCTCGCCTGCGGTGCCACTTCGTTGCGCCTGCGGTGCTCCGACTTTAAGTCTTTTGGAATAACAAATGATGTGACCGCCTTCGACGGCCACTTTCCGGGCTCGTCTTTGCAGGCGCTTCGTCCTCCAACACAACAACATTGGCGGCTAAAGGTGAGACTGAAATACAGGATATCTACTACAAATCCAGAGTATGGTCGGTTCCGCACACATTTCTTGCAGTACTTTCCTCCCACCACACCTGCCTACCAATGCCCCATCTGTATAGAATCAGTCGTTTCGGAGAGACTGCGTTTCTGATAAAAACAAAATACGGTTGGCCCCGCACGCATCTTATGGAAACCTTTTTTCCCACCAAATCCGCCTACTAAAGTACCATCTGTATAATATCAATCGTTTCGGAGACATGGAGTTTTTAACAAAAAGAAAGTACTGCCCGTCCCGCGCACATCTTCTGCATGCCTTTGACCTGCTACACCTGCCTACCAAAGTTTCATCTCTATAGGATCAGCCGTTACATGAAATTTGCCAAAAAAGAAAATACGGCCGGTCCCGCACGCATCTTATGCAAGCCTTTCCTCCTATCACACTTGCTTACCAAAGTCCCATCTGTATAGGATCAGTTTCTTCAGAGATACAGAGTTTCTGACAAAAAAAGATAGTTCCTCCCGCACACATCTTCTACAGACCTTTCCCCTACTACACCTGCCTACCAAAGTCCCAACTCTATAGCATCAGCCGTTTCTGAGATACAGGATATTTGCAAAAAAACAAAATACGGCCGGTCCGCACGCATCTTATATAAGCCTTTCCTCCTACCACATCTGCCTATCAAAGTACCATCTGTATAGGATCAGTCGTTTAGGAGATACAGAGTTTCTGACAAAAAGAAAATACTGCCCGTCCAGCACACATCTTCTGCAGGCCTTTCCCCTACTACTTGTTCTACCGAGATGCAACTTTGATTGTTAGGTGTGGTGGAGGAAGGGATTTTAATCGTCTTTTGTTTTTTGCAACTGTCTTGTACCTCAGGAGCGGCTGATCCTGCAGAGATGGGAGTTTGATTGTTAGGTGTGATGACGATACGGGTACGACCAACCGTTTTTTGTTTTTTGTTTGACAAATATTCTGTATCTCAGGAACGGTTGGTGCTACTGAGATAAAACTTTGATGGTTAGCTGTGGTATGGGATTGCCTTTCAGAAGACCAACTGTTTTTTGTTTTTTAGCGGCTGTCCTGTATCTCAGGAACAGCTAGTCGTCTACTGATGGGAGTTTGATCGTTATGGAGGTTGGGAATGGTTCTCGAAAGATGTGGACGAGACCGACCATCAATTGTTTGTTTGGCAGATATTCTCTATCTCAGGTACGGCTTATGCTATTGAAATGGAACTTTGATAGTTAGGTGCGGTGGGGAAAGAGCATTTATACAATCTGGACACTACCGATCTCTTTTGTTTTTCTACGGTTGTTCTGTATCTTTGAAGCGGCTGATCTCACAGAGATAGGAGTTTGATTGTTAAGTGCGGTAACGATCCGAGTATCACCGACCATTTTTGTTTTTCCGACACATATTCTGTATTTTATGAACGACTGATGTTACTGAGATGAAACTATGATGGTTAGGTGTGGGGTGTGACTGCCTTTCAAAAGCAATGGACCAGACCAACCGTCTTTTGTTTTTTGGCGGCTGTTCTGTATCTCAGGAACGGTTGGTGCTACTGAGATGAAACTTTGATGGCTAGGTGTGGTATGGAAATGCCTTTCAGAAGATGTGGGTCAGATCAACCGTCTTTTGTTTTTTGGCGACTGTCTTGTATCTTAGGAGAGACTGATCCTACAGAGATGGGAGTTCGAATGTTAAGTACAGTAGGAGATTCGTTTTTAGAAAATGTGGACAAGACCGACGGTTTTTTGTTTTTTATTCGACAAATATCCTGTAATTAAGAAACAGTTGGTTCTCTACAGATGGGAATTTGATTGTTAGGTGAGATGGGTGATGACTTTCAGAAGATGTGGGAGAGACCAACTGTCTATTGTTTTTTCTTTTTGGTAGATATTCTGTATCTCAGGTATGGCTACTGCTATTGAGATGTAACTGTGATCGTTAGATGTAGTGAGGAAAAAGCATTTATACAATCCGGATACCATCGATCGTCTTTTGTCTTTTTTAACAAATAATGTTTTGCTTCTGTGGCTCGGTTGGTCCTATCGGGATGGGATTTTGACGTTTAAGTTTCCTTGCTAGATGTCCTGTAGCAAAATCAGAGCTTTAGTCACCGATGTTGTTGTGTTGGGGGACTAAGCACGACATATCTGTGTACAAAAGCGAGACCTATCAGTAGTTTGAAATGGTGCAAGAAGGTTGAAAGAGTCGGAGGCTATGTCTAGATGTAATCGCCTGCGCCAGCTGTAGTAAAATATCTTAAGTTCCGTCCGAATTATTTAAAGTTAGGATGAGATATCTAAATTTACAAGAGAGAAAACAATAATTCTTTTGTTTTGTAAGGAAAATAGAAGATCTTACTTAAGCGCGTATTTAGCTTCTTGTAAAACACACTAATTGATAACATAAAAACAAAAACTGTCACTTACCGCATTTCACTTTATCTCGATACACTTGAAGTTGCAGAATTATACAACGGAACAGCAGCTTCTAATGAATTCTTTATTATTAATGAAGATCTGAAACAGAAAGATTAAGAATTTATGTAACAGTGCAAAGCACATATAAATAAGTTAAAAGGTAGGTTCACAGGTATACTATTGCAGATAACATGGATTTCTCATACATTACAGTTATTAAAAAATATTTAAAAATTCTATGTTGCAAAAGAAATTCGAAAGAAAATGATCATAACTTATATTGTATATTTTGCTAAACGAGATCTTTTTATCCCAAATGATAAAATGGAATGGATCGTTTTAGTAATAACTGCTTCAGGTAAATATTCCCAAAGCTGGGTAGAAAATTGCTTTTATAGAAAATCGAAAATTCCTGACAACAATCCGCTTTTGTATATGAGCGAATGAGATCAACCATATTAGCGTGTAGGATCAGTCTGCTAGAATTAAAATAAAATAGAGTTCAGTCATAGAAATTAAGCACAATCTACGAGAAGAACAATATTGAAATTCTTTCCGTTTTACTATAATAAGCTCAAAGCGCATCTAAAACTTTTTATAGGTGTAATAATTCCTTTTTACTAAACTTTTAAAGTCCTGGAAATAGCTGAATGCGGGGTAATTATCTTAATTACTATTGGCATAAAGCGGGTCAAGTAATAAAGTTTTAAAGGTTTTCAGCGAGTGTTTAGAATAATTGGCTGTTGTTATTTCAGACTATTTTATAAGCACATCCTCGGAGAAGTGAAAACTTGAGAAAAGAGCGATACAGTAAATAAAATGTGGAAAATTACTGTTATATTATAAAAGTAAGAAAACAAAACAAGAAAACAGACAGAAAGCTTTTAACGAATGAAGGGGCTTGGGAATACAAGAAACATACGAGAGTAAACTATGGAGGATCGAAGCTTTGAAAGAGTTTCAAAGGTTGTTTTGTGTATTAAAAGTGCGTAAAAATAACAATTCGGAAAATGTGACAGATTCTACATCGAAAAATGAATGTGGGAGATTGATAATGTTGTTACAGAGAGAACTCAATACAAAAAGTAATCAAAAAATATTTTACAAACTTTCCAAATTCAGATGTGAATTCAGTAACAGTGGTCCTTCTGATAAGTTCATTTTTTTAGTAATTCTCTTCATAATTAAATAAAATACAATAGAATCAAAATAAATACAAGAATTACTTGTGATAAACAGCACTGTTTTGGTGAAAATTGACCCCATTTTTGATTATAAGTTATAATTTATGTAAACAAACGCTTTATTACACTTACCCTTTAATCAAAATTTACAATTTCGTTAACGATGTTGATATAATTAAAGGAAATGTTTTATTTCACCTTTACAAGATTAAATTGTTTAGATTTTCTGATAGCCGAGAAAGAAATTAAATTGAATGTAACTAATTTATTTTAATTAACGTCATTAATATTCTCAATTTGCGAAGACAACTCTGTCATAAATTTTCCGTTTTAATCTTCCAAAGAAAGAATAATTTAACCTTTTGATAAAGTTTTATTAAACATTTCTATTTTTTCAGTTTAATTTAAAAAAAAAACGTTCGTTAATTTTCTTTTTTTCACATAACGAATCACATTTATTATTCCGACCTCGTACATACATTTCGCAACCAAACCAGGGATGACACGGTGCAGTTTAAAACGGATTAAAGTGATTAGAACTAGTAATAGCCATTGTAGATCCCGTTAATTAAATTAAAGGGTTTTATAGGAATTCAAGCCTGTTCTAACATAACCTCTAAATCCGTTTTTGGAACATTTAAACGGCGACCTCAGCAATTTCCGATAAATTTTCATTTTTTCCCTAATTGATGAATTCTCTGAATTGTATCAGCCCAAATGGGAAAATACGTAAATAAATAAATAAAGAGCAGGAAACTTTATTTTTATTTCCACCCGAATCTCGCGTGCTTTTTTCACATTATTATTTATTTTTGACTAGGGGGAGCTTCTAATAAGGGGTTGATTAACGAAGAACATCGTGTCAGGAATGAAGTGGAAATGAAAAGTTTCAGTCTTGCATTCTGAAGGTTATTTTTAATGATTGATCTTAATTAGCTTTATTTATGCGACCTTGTAAGGAATTTTCTATTTGCACTTTTTGCCTTCATAAATTATTTCCTAAGTAAGTTGAGTCTTTTATACTTACGATTAGATATGCGAAAACTTCCGTAGTTGGTTTTATGAATATTTAAATTGCTCGAAAAGTTTCTTTTATTATACATTCAAGAAAATTACACAAATACTAATAGTCTCTCACATGTTGCCGGCGAGAAAATCACTACTTGCAATGACTTTTACTACAATTGCTTTTTGTAACGTACTTGAACATTTAAGAAGTGGTTTAAATTGAATAAAAATTGTCGCTAATGTTTAATTGTACTTCTTTACCGTCGTTCATTTACTTTTATAACCACTTCCTGTTTTTGGTTTCTAATATTTAGTTTTGTATTTCTATTTATCTCTATGTTAATAATAGCCACCAAACAAGCTAAACAATAAGAGTCTTTATTCGTTGTGCTTCCTTGTAATTACAAAATTATTTCCTAACAAATTGCTTGTGATGAGTTTAAACATTAAGTTAACAATACAGCTTCGATTTTTGCTAAACCTTTATAAATTAATTAAAAAAGTAATAAAAGCAAAAGGGTCGAATAATGCAAAAGAGAAAAGTAATATCAACAAAAGAAAAAGAATAGGAACAAATAAAAATGAAATAAGAGCAAAACAGTTGAATAATGGAAAAGAGAAAAGTAATATCAACAAAATAAAAAGAATAGCAACAAATAAAATTGAAATAATAGCAGAAGAGTCGAATAATGGAAAAGAGAAAAGTAATATCAACAAAAGAAAAAGAATAGCAACAAATAAAAATGAAATAAAAGCAAAACAGTTGAATAATGGAAAAGAAAAAAGTAATATCAACAAAAGAAAAAGAATAGGAACAAATAAAAATGAAATAAGAGCAGAAGAGTCGAATCATGCAAAAGAGAAAAGTAATATCAACAAAAGAAAAAGAATAGCAACAAATAAAAATGAAATAAGAGCAGAAGAGTCGAATAATGCAAAAGAGAAAAGTAATATCAACAAAAGAAAAAGAATAGGAACAAACATTTACGTTTGTAGGCTTATTTTGTCCACTTCGTACCAGACGTGACCTGGGTAAAGGTCTCTTAAAAAGGTTAATGGTAAGCGGACGCCAATCTTAGAATACCAAAAGCGTATTTGTATCTAGGTCTTTTAAAAAGGTTAACAGAGAGCGAAAGTCAATCTTGAGGTACCAAATGTGGCCTGTGCAAAGATGTAGCCCCAGCCGTGTTTATATTTACGTCTCTTAAGGAGGTTAGTGGAAAGCAGAAGCGGATCTTGGGGTACCGAAAGTAGTTCGTGTAAGTACCTGATCTAAGCCTTATTCGACATATTTTTCTAAAGGTTTGGGAGAAGGTGAAGCCCGACTTTGAGCCACTGGTCTGAGCCGTATTCGCATTTAGGCCTCTTAAGATTGGAGAGAATCTCTGAGTACCAAAAGCAGTTTTTGTCGTATTTGTTTTTAGATACCTTAAGAAGGTTAATGGATCCTGGGGTACCAAAGGTGACCCGTGTGAAGGCTGTGTTTATATTTAGGTCTTTGAAAAAGGTTAATGGAAAGCGAAAGCTGATTCTGGCATACCGTGGCCCATACGAGGGCGTATCTAGACCGTTTAAGAAGGTTAACAGAGAGCAAAAGCCAATTTTAGTACCAAAAGTAGCCCGTGTAAGCGCTTAGCGGACGTCTTTGGCTTAAGCCGACTCTGGGACACCTGCCTAAGCCACATTTGCATTTAGACCACTTTGGAAGGTTAATGGAGAGCGAAAGCTGATCTTAAAGTACCAAAGGTGTACCATGCGAGGATTTAGATAGAACCACATTGGTATAAACTTCTCTTAAGACGTTTAATGGGGGCAAAGGCCTACTGCCCCACCAGGCCGTGCCGTACTTGCATTTAGGCCTCTTAAGAAAACTAATAGAAAGCGGAAGCCAATCTTGGAATACGAAAGGCTCCCGTGGAGGCTTAGCCTAAGCTGTTTTTGCTTTTAGGTCTCTTTAGGGATTTAATAGCCGACTTCAGGGTACCGAAGTTGGCCCGTGTAAGGGCTTAGCCTAAGCCTTATTCGTATTTTATCTAAAGTTTGATGAAGAGCAAAACCACCAGCCGGAGCTGTATTTGCATCTAGGTCTCTTAAAAGGGTTAATTGATAGTAACAACCAATCTTGAAGTACCAAAGGAAGTTTGCTCAAGGGCTTATTTGCTTCTAGCTCTCTTAAGAAGGTTAATGGAGAGCGAAAGCTGATAATGCGGTTCCTAAGGTGGATCGTGCGACGACGTTGACCGAGCCGTATTTGTATTTATCTTTTTTTAAAGAGATTAATAGAGGGGAAAATCCGACTGCGGGCCACCAGACCAAGCCGTGTTTACATAGAAAACGAAAGGCGAATTTGGGGTACCAAATCTGAACCATACCATACCATACCATATATCTTTCTTAAGGAGACTAATAAAGGGGACATCCCGATCTCGAGCTACCAAACCAAGCGGTGTTTGCATAGAGAGCAAAAGGAGATTTTGGGGTACGGACTGTGATCTGTGTGAGGGCTTAGCCCAAGCCCTGTTTGTATTTATCATTCTTAAAATTTTTAATAGAAGGCGGAGTCCAATCTTGGGCCACTACACCAAACCGTGTGTTTATAGAAAGCAAAAGGCAATTATGGCGTACTTAACGAGAACTGTGCAAGAGCATAGTCTGAGCCGTATTTGTATTCATGTCTTTTAAAAAACTTAACAAAGGGCGTAGCCAGACCTAAGGCCATTAAGCCAAACCTTGCTTGTATTCAGGTCTCTTAAGAAAGTACAAGGAGAATAAGATGACTTTGGGGTACCAAATGTGGCTGGTGCGAGGGTTTAACCCCAGCGGTATTTTTGTATTTATCTCTATTAAAAGGTTTAATAGAGAGCGAGGCGTGGACTTAGGCCACTAAACCAAACCAAACCGTGTTTTCATGGAGAGCGAATTGCGATTATAGAGTACCTAATGAGGACCGTGCGAAAACATAGTCCGAGACGTATTTGTATTTATGTTTCTTAAGAAACTTAATAAAGGGCGTAGCTCGACTTGAAGCCACTAAGCCAAACCCTGTTTGCATTTACATTTCTTAAGAAAGTACATGGAGCACGAGCCCTGTTTGTATTTATATCCCTTAAAAAACCTAATAGTAAGTGAAGACCGACTTTGGGTCACCAGACAGAGCCGTATTTTGCTAGAGAGCCAAGGGTAAATATGGGGTACCTAATGAGGACCGCGCGAGGGCACAGTCCGAGCTGTATTTGTATTTATGTCACCTAAGAAGCTTAATAAAGAGCGGAGTTTGACTTGAGGTCACTAAGTGAAACCCTACTTGAATTTAAGTCTCTTAAGAAAGTACAAAGAGAACAAAAAACGACCTTGGGGTACCGAATGTAACCCGTGCAAGGACTTAGCTCGAGCCGTATTTGTATCTATCTTTTCTAAAATGTATAATAGAAAGCGAAGCGCGACCTTAGGCCACCAAACCAAGCCATGTTTTCATAGAGAGAGAAAGGTGTAAGGCCCAAGCTGTATTTTTATTTATCCCTCTTAAGAACCCTGACTTTGGGCCACCGTGTTTGCATAGAGAGCGAAAAGCAATCTTGGTGTACAGGGTATGGCCCGTGCAAGCTGTATTTGTATTTATCTGTCTTAAGAAACTTAATGCAGGCTAAGACCTGCCTTTAGACAACTTTCTTAAAAGGTTCAACAGAGGGCAGAATCCAACTTTGGGCTATGAGGCCAAACCGTGTTTGCCTGGAGAGAAAAAGACGATTTTGGGGTACAGGATCTGTACTGTGCAAAAGAATATATCGAGCCGTATTTGTATTTATCTTTCTTAAAAGGTTTAATAGAAGACGAAGTCCAACTTTGAGCCATTAGACCAAGCTGTGTTTACACAGAAAGGAAAATGCGATTCTGGGGCTCCGATTGTGATCCGCGTGAGAGCTTAGCCCGAGTCGTATTGTATTTATCTTTTTCAAAGAGATTAATAAAGAGAAAAGCTTAACTACGGGCCACCAGATCAAGCTGTGTTTGCATAGAACGCAAAAGGCACTTTTGGGGTACCGAATGTGTCACGTGTGAGGGCTTAACCTAAGCCATATTTGAATCTATCCCTCTTAAGAAATTTAATAGAGGGCGAAACCCGTCTTCAGGCAACTAAGCCAAACCCTGTTTGCATTTAGGTCTTTTAAGAAAGCACATAGAGAATAAAAAGACGAGCTTGAGGTACCGAATTTGGCCAGTATGAGGGCTAAGTCCAAACAGTACTTCAATTAATTTTTCTTAAGAAGCTTAATAAAAGGCGACGCTCGAATTTTGATCATCAGAGCAACCCGCGTTTGTATAGAGAGCAAAAGGCGATTTTGGCGTTATTAAATGAGCCCCGTGCGAGGACTTATCCCGAGCCGTATTTGAATCTATCTCTCTTAAGAAACTTAATGGAGGACGAAATTCACCTTTAGGCAACTAAGCCAAACTCTGTTTGCGCTTAGTTTTTCTAAGAAAGTACGTGGAAAACAAAAGACGAGCCTGGGGTACCGGATTTTACCCATGCAAGGGCTTAGCCAGAGCCGTATTTGTATTTATCTTTCTTAAAGAGATTAATAAAGGCAAAGCCTGATTCTGAGCTACCAGACCAAGCGGTGTTTGCATAAAGAGCGAAAGGCGATCTTGGGGTACCGAATGTGGCCCATACGAAGGCTTAGCTCGAACTGTATTTGTATCTATATCTCTTAAGAAGATTAAGAGAGGAAAAAGCCCGACTTTGGGCTATCAGACCAAACCGCGTTTGGATAAAGAGCGAAAAACGATTTTGGAGTACCGAATGTGGCCTATGCGATGGTTTAGCTCAAACTGTACTTATATTTATCCCTTTTAAGAAGATTAAAAGAGGAAGAAGCTCGACTTTGGGTACCAGATCAAGTCGCGTTCAGATGAAGGATGAAAGGCAATCTTGGGGTACTGAATGTGTCCCATGCGATGGTTTAGCCCAAACTGTACTTATATTTATCCCTTTTAAGAAGATTAAAAGAGGAAGAAGCTCGACTTTGGGTACCAGATCAAGTCGCGTTCAGATGAAGGATGAAAGGCAATCTTGGGGTACTGAATGTGTCCCATGCGATGGTTTAGCCCAAACTTTATTTATATTTATCCTTTTTAAAAAGATTAAGAGAGGGAGAAACTCGACTTTGGGCTACCAGACCAAGCCGCGTCTGCATAGAGAGTGAAAGGTGATCTTGAGGTACCGAATGTGGCCCATGCGGTGGTTTACCCGAACTGTATTTATATTGATCGTTCTTAAGTACATTAAGAAAGGAAGAAACCCGACTTTGGGCTATCAGACCAAGCCGCGTTTGGATAAAGAGCGAAAGGCGATTTTAGGGTACCGAATGTGACCCATTCGATGGTTTACCAGAACTGTCTTTATATTTATCCCTCTTAAAAAGGTTAAGAGAGGGAGAAGCTCTACTTTGGTCTACCAAACCAAGCCGCGTTCGTATAAAAGGTGAAAGGCGATCTTGGGGTACCGAATGTGGCCCATGCAAAGGCTTAGCCCGAACTGTATTTGTATTTATTTTTTTAAAAAACATTGATAAATGATAAAGCCCCACTTTGAGCCTCCAGACCAAGCTACGTCTGCATAGAGAGCAAAAGGAGATTCTGGGGTACCCAATGTGGATCGTCCGAGAGTTTACCCCGAGCCGTGTTTGTATTTATTTCTTCCAAAAAGCTCAATAGAAGGCGAAGCCCAACTCTGTCTCACTAGAGCGAGGTGTGCTTGCACTTATGTTACTTAGGAAGGTTAATGAAGAACAAAAAGAGATTCTGGGGTACCAAATGTGGACCGTGCGGCAGCTTAACCCGAGCCGTATTTGTATTTATTTCTTCCAAGAAGCTTAATAGAGGGCAAAGCCCACCTCTGCTTCACCAGAGCGAGGTGTGCTTGTACTTATGTTACTTAAGAAGGTTAATGAAGAACAAAAAGAGATTCTGGGGTACCCAATGTTGATCGTGCGAAAGCTTACCCCGAACCGTATTTGTATTTATTTCTTCCAAGAAGCTTAATAGAGGGCAAAGCCCACCTCTGCTTCACCAGAGCGAGGTGTGCTTGCACTTATGTTACTTAAGAAGGTTAATGAAGAACAAAAAGAGATTCTGGGGTACCCAATGTTGATCGTGCGAAAGCTTAATCCGAGCCGTATTTGTATTTATTTCTTCTAAAAAGCTCCAACCGTGTCTGTATTAAGCTTTCTTAAAGAAACTAATCGAGAGCAAAACCTGCCGCACATCTGTTTCCACTCAAAGAATGTTAAAAGAATAGGAGCCTTTACTTAAGCAGTTTTATCTAGTTCTTTCTGTTCTCTTTTGTCTATATTGTGGGTAAATATATTTGAATGAATGAGAATTGCCTATAAATCTTTTTACATCTGTAAGAACCCGCAAGGATTCGAACTCGATATTGCTTGGTTTGTGATCCTTGCCTTAAATAATTGAACTATTTATTGATATACATTTAAAATGTTTATTTTATTAGATCGCCAATTAGACATTAAGTTAATTACATTGTACATTATGTAATACATCAGCTGTTTAATATTTATAAACCACAAATTAAAATAAAAAAAGAATAACTAAGCCAACCAAACTAAAATAAATTTTAATAAACTTTAATAAAAATTTTTCTCTCCAATAATTACTTCACAAATTCCTTACATAATCTCTTCTTAAAATCTTTTATGAATTAATAAATATTAGTAAATCTCCCCTAGATCTATAAAAAAGGTGTCCTTCAATATTAACTTTATCAAACTCGCTTAATAAATAGCACGCAAGTTAAAGTCAACCTCTAAAACCGATAAAGTAACTATCAAAGGACATTTAAGCTCTACACAGATTTTATCACCAAACATCATTACACGACTAAATTATCACTCTTTTCCACGACATTTTTTGCACCCTAGTGTGTGCGATGATAACAAAGTGGTTGTAGCACACGTTAATGAGATTCAGTACATTTTTAACTCACTTATGTTAGGTTAAAAAACGAAAACAATAACTAAAAAGGAGGTAAATCTCTTTTTCTAACCTACAGGGATGTTGAAAAAGAGAGCCGGATTTTCCGGACTATATTTTATATATAACTTAATAAGCCTTTTATGTATTGTGAGAGCTTTGCGTATGTGTGTGTGTAAGTGTGTACGTTTTCCTCTTTCCTCACTTTATTAGTTGCTTTTCGGCTTTTTAAAAAGACTTTTAAAAAGCTGTCTTCTTTTTATGTACTATAAAACAAAGAATGGAACAGTAAAGCTTGCCGATAACTTAATCAAGTTTAATTTTTTAATTAAAGATTGTCTCTAGGGTATTTACACGCAATGAATCAGGCAAAATTCTAAAATTACGTTTAATGTAAAAGCTATCCAGTTGCTGGTTTAAGTAAATACTAAATGATTAGAGTTATGTGAATGTTGGAAACATTTCGGTTGCTTTTAATATTTCAAACACGACTTCGGATATGGTTATATCATGTTCGCGCATTTAAAAGGGCTCACACGGGGATTGTTGAGTTTGCTTTCTTGCGTGCGAAGCAGTTTAATGCTTCACTTGCTTACTTTTTCTGATAGAGACGTTCAAGGAGCTTAAAGGGTAAAGAGCTAGTGTAAGAAATAGTTTATTTAGGTCACAGGCAAGTCAAAGTATAAAAACTAAACCGCGGAGATTTATTATTAAAAAATGATAGGAAAAGTACATGTTGCTTTCACTCGAATCTATTTTGAACTAAAGCAGTTAGCAAATCAAAAATACGGTTTTAAACATTATGCGATCTCAAGCTCAAGGCCGCCCCACTTTTAAAAATAAGTATGGTAACTTGACATTTTCAATTTTCCTCTCATTCATCACTTTTTTGAGTTTTTATTTGAAAATATTTATGTCAGTTCTGGTTGAAATTTAAACCGCTAGGCGCACAGAGTGTCTCTCACACAGAGCAACGGTTTCTATATCGGATTCACTAATCCTCTGATTCTCTACGTGAGCTCACGCGAATCCGATCGCTCGCGGAGTAATTATTCCTTTGAAAACCTTCTTGAAACCGGTTTACTAATTCTAAAACTCTTGTACACTCTGCTTATTTAAATTTTGCTTACCAGTGGCTGCACGTTATAATTTCTGTTTATTGTCGTTCATTTACTTCACAGCTTGTTTGATATATGTAAAGAATTGGAGAAAAAATCGCTTAGAAATCTCAAAGAACCTTACCCTGCCCATCAACTGCAAAGGGGAAACCAACCGCCAATTTTGTAAGGCAGAGTCTTCAATATCGTCTAAACAAGTCACATAGATACGATTCAGGTCTACGTTTAAAGAAACGAAAGAATGGTCCTCAAACCTTCCGTTGCCTGACCGCCGAATGCCACTAAAAGCGCCTAGACAATGCTGGTCTTGAAAAAAAACTGAATAGCCTCTTGCCTGTATTAGAGCTTAGTGATTATCCATCTTAATAATCAATAATTAATCACAAAAAATAATCGATTTTTTGTTTAATCGAATAATCGAGATAATCTAGACAATCGAGATAATCGAAATAGTCGGAGCAGTCGAGATAATCAATCCAGATAATCGAACTAATCAAGATAATCGAGTATAATCAAAATAATCAATCGAGATAGACGAGATAATCAATCGAGTATAATCGAGATAGTCGAAATAATTAAAATGCTCAAAATAATAGAGTTAGTGGAAATAATAGAGATAATCAATCGAGTAAAGTCGAGATAGTCAAGAAAATCGAGATAATTCAAATAATCGAGATAATCATAAAAATTCAGATAGTCCAGATAATCAATTGAGTATAATCGAGACATGAATATAATCGAGATAATGGAAATAATCGCGATAATCAATATAATCCAGGTAGTCGAGATATTAAATCTGGAAAATCGAAATAGTCAACATAATCAATGATGTAATCCAGAAAGTCGATAGAATCGAGATAATCCAAATAATCGAGATAATCGAGATAGTCAAAATAATCGAAACAATCGAAATGGTCCAAATAATAGAGATAGTGAAAATAATCATTCGAGATAGTCGAAATAATCCAGATAATCAAAATAATCCAGGTAATCTAGATAATCGAGATAATTGAAATAGTCGAAACAGTCGAGATAATCAGTCCAGATAATCGAACTAATCAAGATAATCGAGTGTAATCAAAATAATCAAAATACTCATCGAGATAATCAAGAGAGTCGAGATAATCAATCGAGTACAATCGAGATAGTCGGGAAAATCGAGTTAATTAAAATACTCGAGATAATCGAAGTAGTGGAAATAATAGAGATAATCAATCAAGTATAATCGAGATAGTCAAGAAAATCGAGATAATTCAAATAATCGAAATAATCATAATAATCCAGATAATAGAGATAATCAATGGAGTGTAATCGAGATATAGAAATAATCGAGATATAGAAATAATCGAGATAATGGAAATAATCGAGATAAACGAGATTAGCGAAATAATCAATATAATCAATAGAAATAATGAAAATAATCGAAACAATCAAGATAATGGAGATAATGGAATAGTTGAGATAATCAATCGAGTATAATCGAGATAGTCGGGAAAATCGAGTTAATTAAAATACTCGAGATAATTGAAGTAGTGGAAATAATAGAGATAATCAATCAAGTATAATCGAGATAGTCAAGAAAATCGAGATAATTCAAATAATCGAAATAATCCAGATAATAGAGATAATCAATGGAGTATAATCGAGATATAGAAATAATCGAGATATAGAATAATCGAGATAATGGAAATAATCAAGATAATCGAAATAATTGAAATAATCAAGATAAACGAGAATATCGAGATAATCAATATAATCAACAGAAATAATGAAAATAATCGAAACAATCAAGATAATCGAGATAATCAATTGAGTCTAATCGAGATAGTCGGGAAAATCGAGTTAATTAAAATACTCGGGATAATCGAAGTAGTGGAAATAATAGTAATCAATCAAGTATAATCGAGATAGTCAAGAAAATCGAGATAATTCACATAATCGAAATAATCATAATAATCCAGATAATAGAGATAATCAATGGAGTGAAATCGAGATATAGAAATAATCGAGATATAGAAATAATCGAGATAATGGAAATAATCAAGATAATCGAAATAATTGAAATAATCAAGATAAACGAGATTATCGAGATAATCAATATAATCAACAGAAATAATGAAAATAATCGAAACAATCAAGATAATCGAGATAATGGAATAGTCGAGATAATCAATCGAATGTAATCGAGATTATCAAGATAATCGACATAATCGAGTATAATCAAACTAATCGAGATATCGAGATAGTCAATTGAAGATAATCGAGATAGTCAAGATAATCAATCGAGTAAATATAATAGAGATAGTCGAGAAAATCGAGATAATTGACATAATTAAGTAATCAAGATAATTGAAATAATCGAGATAATCCAAATAATGGAAATAATCGAGTAATTAAGATTATCGAAATAATAAAGGTAGTGGAGATAATAAAAATAGATAATCATTCGAAATAATCCAGATAATCAATGTTGACAGTCAGGATAGTCGAGATAATAAATCTTGACAGTGAAGATAGTCGAGAAATTCAATCGAGTATAATCGAGATATGGAGATAATCAAGATAATGAAAATAATCGAGATAATTGAAATAACCCAGGTAGTCGAGATAATCCATATAGACAATCGCGATAGTCAAGATAATCACTCTAGATAATCGAGATGGTCGAGAAAATCAAGATAATTGAAATTATCGAGATAAACGAGATTATCAAGATAATCGAGATAATCGATATAAATAATAGAGATAATCAAAATAATCAAAACACTCAAGATGGTCGAGATAATGAAATAGTCAAGATAATCAATCGAGATAGTCGAGATAATCAATTGAGTATAATTGAGATAGTCGAGAACATCGAGATATGGAGATAATCGAGATAGTCGACATAATCAATGATATAATCTAAATAGTCGTTAGAATCGAGATAATCGAAATAATCGATACAATCAATAGGGATAATCGAGATAATCGAGATAGTCGAAATAATCGAAATAATTGAAACAGTTGAAATAGTCGAGATAATAGAGACAGTCAAAATAATCAATTGAGATAGTCAGGATAGTCGAGGTAACAGAGATAATCGAGATAACCAATCGAGTATAATCGAGATAGTCGAGATAATTAAAATAATCGAGATAACCCAGAAGATAAACGAGATAATCAAGATAATCGAGGTAATCGATTAATCGAAAAATCAATTAGTCGATCGCTTTGAGAATGGTAATCAAGCTTTTGATTAAGTGATTAGTCGATTATTATGCACAGCCCGGAGCTGTACTGTTTTGTTTGTAGGCATAAACACAAAGAATTGCCTTAGATCGTTTTTTCTGTCCCGCGTCTATAATGGTGACCGTTATTGAAATTGCGGATATAAGGGTCATCATAAGGCTGATTCCAAAAATGCAACCATAATTTTTTGTTCTGGCTGTGGAATAATTGACAGAATCAGCGTCAGGTGCTGCAAGCGCTCGATCAAGATCTAACTGTAAAGCCATGCGTGCATCTAGCAGCAGTCATCCAGAAGCAAATTTATTAATTGTTTTGTTTTTAATTATGCAAAATGTTTGTTGTTTACAATGTTAGTAAACTGATTTTAAATTCAATTGAAAATTTATAAAATAAAACAAAATTTTTCTCTTCTATATTATCTTTCCCTGTATGCGCTGAGAGGATTTCGCTTATTCGAGGCCGCTGTTCACAGCCTTATCATCACCATTGAAGATGTAATAGATACTTTAGTTTTATTTAAATCCATTAACTGACCTTCCACCCCTACCAAGAAAAGTTTTGATTCGTCGAGGAAAAACGCCATCTCTACAGAGAATTTTCCAGAACCAAGATCATCTGGTTAAGACGCAATAGGACAAACTTGTCCAGTTGCAAGTCACTAAGCATCGATTGAAACACTGTTCCAACCTAGATTACAGACAAGAAAATCTGATTTGATCTTCGCCAATCTGCTCAAAGAAATTTATTAGCTTCTCGACGACCTGAATATTCTTTCTTCCGCCCGAAGCCTCGACTACGTACGACACCCTTCTTCCGATTCAGTACGGCTTCCGCTTAGCTAATTCTACCCAGGATCTACTCTTAAAGTTTCAAACAAACCTTTACAATATCTCAATATCTTTTAACTAGCAATCAGAAGAAAACCCAAGTTGCAGAGTTCTAAAATGCCACAAATATGAAATGGGAGGACAGAAAACTGTTATCTCTAACAAATTCAATATGTCTCGTAAACTAAGTACAAATATTCATTTTATTACGAATGGTGACTTTATTAGTGTCTACATACACGAAAAGAATTTTCTAAACGCATATTTTTCACTTTCAATAAATAGTTTATAAATTATTTCACGAAAATATCCAATAGTATCGAGAGTAAACATTGACATATTTTCTGTAACGCCCAATTTCATCCGCACAATACATAATATCAAACAATTTAACGATAATATAGCAGTAAACAGCTGTAATTTACAAAAATGTCAAAAATAACCGTTGGTTGTTTACATTGACAAACTCTACACATAGAGAAGCTAAAAAACTTTTCTGTTACTTCATGTAGTAGCAATTTCACGACTTACTCCATGTGTTATGCATTCGTTTGAAGTTACGTGACTATAATTCCGTATAATCCTTTCTACATGTGCAAACGACCCCTTCTGTTTTCGAGAGCCGGCCGTTAGGGAACGGCTCCCCTATTTGAAAGGAAGGTCATGGTTTCGTTAGAAAAGAGAAATTTCATTAACTTAAAATGAGACTTGTTTCGAGGGCATTGACTTTTCTGTCCAGTAACCCTCTATGACCCTTTACAATACATCCTTTGTTGAGAAAATATGACCACAATGCTAAGTATGCGCGATATATTCTACTAGAAGCGTAAGAAAATAAAAAATTGCAAAATTAAGGTTCGTCCCGAGTAAGTTACCAAGTAAGAAGGTTTTTCTTTATTATCTGAAAAATTTCTACCTATTTATTATGTTAAGCGCACGAGCTTCCAAGCTCTCTAATGCATTTAAATTTCAGGATGTAGGGTATATACATGCTACTTGTAAAATGCATATAAGCTTAGCTGGAATGGAAACAGTGCGGCTTGTAATATTAGAATACCTATGTGTTTTCGTTGGATTTAGCTTTAATTTATGTAAGCAATTTATCTTCATAAATTTTAATGTAAACAACTTGAAATTTTATACATTGCATTAAGAATTCAACGAATTTTATAAAATGATTTCAGCTTACAGCTTAGAATGTTTGCTTTGATAAAAAAATAGATGAATATGTAGTTGTTTTGCAGTTAGAATGAAAAATTTATTTTTTAAAAGGTTTCTCTCCACTAACAATAACGCTGGTTTTGTTTTCAAAGGTTAATCGCCATTTAGATTTTACAATATTGACGTTTGCATATAACCTATAATTCACCATTTACGTCGAAGCAAACAAATGCAAGAAAGTTGATCCATCTTTGTCTTACGCATTATCTTCTGTACGTGTGTATTACTATCCTTGTTGCACTTCAAGGATTTTAAATTGAAATTCTAACAAATTTTAAATTTTAATAAGCTTTTCATTTATTGCATGATAAACTTGAAACTTGGCAGTTTTGAAGATAAAAGACATAGGTAGCGTGTAATGTTGGTGGCGCGACTTTCAAAACTGTTTGAGATAGAGTTTTGAAATAAATTCTACATCTCTGATTTGCAATGAGTAAGACATCCGCAGGTTACACCATCTTTTCTTTAAAAATTCAAAATGGCAGAATTTCCTACGTTACACCCTATACATAAATCAATTACATTTTTAGATTCTACACGTCAAGAAGAATCGCTCGATGTGTAACTCTAAATTAATCGGCAGTAAACAATCGAATAGCAGGCCATTAAAGGTGATAACACACTAACCGATTGATTTACGTTGTTTTTTTTTCGGATTCCTGTTCAACAGTGATGTATAGCTAAAAAAAAATAGTGGAGGAACGCTGATTGTCATTTATTATATAAAAATAATTAGATTTTTAAAAGAATATTTAGTATTTATTGGTAACTAGGAGAACGCCGTTCCCCCGCGTTTTCCCTTCAATACACCACTGCTGTTCAGGGCGTCAAGATCTATCTCTAGGTATACACGCTATCTTCAATTGTTTCAAAATGGTCGAGTTGCTTCGGTTTTTCTCAAATTTGAGAATCACAATTACCACACAAAAATTTCATAGATATCTGGGAAAAAGATACCTTGCCCTAAATACGAGGGTGAAGATAAAAAAACAAACGACAATCGAACTTTAACTGCACCAATCTTGCCTAGAGGCAGCTTTGTGATACGTGACGATCAGTGAAAATTTACTATTTTTTGCCACTTTTCTAAAGATCAAAATCGACGATGCTCATTTGTTTTTCGTCGACAGAAACGTGGCATGGTCTCCTATTTACAAATCCGCAAACGCGACTTGCTTATCTCTTACCATACCAATAATTTTTAGGCAATTTTTAGTGGCCTCTAACGGAGAAACTTAGAAAGATAGAAAATTCGTTCTACCGTTTTTGTAGGCTTATTCCGAACTAGAACGAAACCCCAAAGTGTTATTTCGATATGTTTCAAAAATCCAAATGCGCCATCTACTGGCGGACACCTATGGACCCGAATTTAATCAAGTGCCGATGTGTAGGTAAGCTGCTGGTTCTGTAAGACTTGATCTATCAGTGCTGCACGCTTGGGCACATTAGACTTACCGTTTTCGCCACTAGGGGACGCCTCATTCATTTTTGGTGGTTATGGGAGGTTCCAAGCCACCACTGGATTACCGCATTCAAATACGGTGAGAATCCGTCCACTGATGTTCGAGATATGACGATTTGAATTTAGAATTTTTTCTACCCGACTTTGACAGGCTCGTCCTTCGTTGATTGACGGGCGAAAAATGTTTTGTCGCTACTTTTAGATGCCAAAGCCAAAATAGTAAATAGGAGGATTTAAGATGATATTATTAGTCATGGGGGAGTTTAATATACCATATTAGCAACAACAGCTAGTTCAGTTGTTCAAGCCAAGGAATACAAACCAAAAGACACCGAGTTCAAACTCCGGTGCTGTAAACAAAACTCTTCTGACGAGAATATAGAAAGTGGGGGTTTATAAACACACACACAGAGAGAGAGAGAGAGAGAGAGAGAGAGAGAGAGACTAATAGATTGTAAGAATGGTAATAGAAGCTGTCACGCAAATTGATCTCCAAGTGGTGGGAAGTATGGTACGGTATACTGTACACTCCCTTGGGTGACAGTGTTGGTTGTTTGTCCTTAAGATAAGGTAAGAGTTGAAGGTGAAGACGGTTTTAATTCCATGTTTTCCCTATAATTTAGTAGTAATCTGATGAAACGTTTCAATTTTACCTTCAGATTCTTCAAGGAAATTTACCAAAATTTTACACAAACAAACTAACAATAAAACTCAACCATTCGCTCTAAGATTTGTTATTTGAATGATGATGCGGCGCGCTTATCTTGTGATGGTACGGTCTCGGGCGCCAGATTTGATGAGGGGGTTTACTACTCCTCCTCATCAGACGTGCTTTCACGGGTAGCTGTGATGGGGACACGATAATCCAGGGGTATCTTACGGTAAAATAGCACACTTAATGGTAAACAAACAGCTCTATTAGGTATAAGCAGCAACGTATATGCAAGCAACGCAACTAATATGAGCTGCTCAGGGTGCAAGCTAAGCGGGGTACAAACCAAGCGGGTCGATGAAAATGGGGATTTTACAGGGAACATTAAATAAAATGTACAGATTTACGAATAAATACCGAAAATTTAACCTTAAAGGGTTGCCATTAAAACTAGGGAGATTTATAGTTGGAAGTTCCACAAAACTTTTGTGAATCGAGCTATTTGTTACTTTGTTACTAACAAACCATCAGTTATAGTCAAAAACTATTACACCTAAGACAATACAAATATTTATTTTACTTGAGACATTCTGTATATGCTTTTTTTAAACAGAGAAGGATTAAAATAAATAATAAAATAACAAGGCTATAACAAGGGCAGAGTATGATAAGCTAAGTTAAAGCACAGATATTGAGATAAGAAGGTAATGTATACATAAAGAAATAACATAAAATTATCCGCCTAGTTTGGGAAAAAGCTCCCACGGGGGAAAGGTCTCCAAGAATATTACGTATAAGCTGGGGTAATGTAATATCAAGAAGAAAATGTCAGTTTTTCACCTACGATATTATGTATGTTGTTACACACAGCCTTTCTTAGTAATTATATGATCGAGTTAGATTAGTAATATTAAATTACAGGAAGTTATCTCCGTGACGAAGAGAAGCTAAACATTTAGGAACACGGAAGGAGAAAAAAATCATATTTCACTAAACTAAAAGTTTCCAAGCTGTACAAACAGCTGTAAACTTCAGTTTTATATTTATTTAAAAAATTTATTAGCAAATGGAACAGAAAATCGGTTGCGGTACGTTGACCTATAAGGTTATCGAAGCTAACAAAAATGGATTCATTTTTTGTCGAGTGTAAAAGCTCCGTGGTTATCGATACGACACTCCCGGCCAGCAGGGAAGATATGAAAAATTGCATCCGCAGCGCTTCCTAAAATATCGGTGCATGTTGTATACTGGTAGGGTATTGTTTGCAGAATGTAACCAACTAAACCAAGAGGTTTTTATAAAACAGCAAAACCTTACGATTTTCTTACTTTTTTGTTGAAAAAGGTTTTCTCGTGTTATATCTTCGACAAGCATATGTAATATAGCAAATGTAATTCTACTACCATTTATGTATTTATGCGTTAAAATAAAATAAAATCGATAAGGTCACCACGAGGAAATTGACTAGAATGCGAAATAATAATTGATGTTCGTAAATACACGCCCAGTTAATTAATTTATCTATTCAAGAATATTTTCTCTATAGATATCTATCTAATAGTATATTCACAGTAGACTTGTCTTCTATATTTAGTAACTAAATTCTACTTTGTTTCACATTTTCTCATTTCTCAATTAATGTGTTGGGAAACTAAATATTTAAATAATTATTGTTGTTGTTCAGTAATTTTTGTTGAGATTACAAAGAATATCTTTCACTGCATTGCACTCGTGTTGTAATAAATCAGGACACAGAAAAATAAAAAATACAGAAATTTCTGAAAGGCATTCCCACACCACACTCAATGATCAAAGTCCCATCATCTCTATAGGACTAGCCGTTCCTGAGACAGAGACTATCTGCCACAAAAAAACAAAAGACAGTTGGTGGTGTCGATAATTTACGAAAAGCTCACGCACCAATCCAAGTTTGAACTCGATCACGCCAGCCTTTTTCGAGATACAAAAAAATCTGTCAGGAAAAAGAGAAAAAACAAAGCATACCGTTAGGACGCTCCTCGTTGGTCTCTGGTGCAAAACGAAAAAAGCCCGAAGTCGATATGACGATCCGTTCCGAAGATGCGACTTGTTCAAGTCCAAGGATGCTCGCTCTCTATCAACCTTGTTAGGAGAACTAAATGTCACTAGGACTATGCTATACCAGATTGTTTAAAAGCAGTTTTCCGCCACACCTAACAGTCCAAATCCAATCTCTACAGAACCAGTTGTTTCTGAGATACAAGATGACTGCCAAAAAACAAAAAACAGTAGGTCTGTCCCACATCTTCTCAGGGCAACTCCCCTATCACACCTAACAATCAACTAGACGCTTCTGATATACAGAATATCTGGCAAAAACAAAAGAGAGCCGGTCTGTCCCACATCTCCTGAAAGCCACTTACCCACCACACTCAACAATCAAAGTCCCATTTCGAAAGGACCAGCCGTTCCAGAGATACAAGATATCTGCCAAAAAACAAATGACGTTGCATGGTGCCCGGATCGCCTAAAACTCCTTTTCCTGCTACACCTAACAATCAAAGTCCCATCTCGATAGGACCAGCTGTTCTAGAGCTACAAACCATCTGCAATAAAAAACAAATAACGCTCGATGATGCCCAGATCGTTTAGAAGCCATTTCCTTACCACATCTAACATTCAAAGCGCCATCACGATAAGACCAGAGGTACAGAATATTCGCCAGGAAGACGAATGAAGCGCAATTGCTACAAACCTTTCCATCTAAAAACCAAAAATTTACAAAAAACCAAACGAAAAACGTCCCGACGCAATCGCGTTCGTCGAATTCGAACGAAACAAGCGCTCGCTTGTTTCCATACAATTTTATAAGGCCCGTTGATAAGACGGAGAGGCACGCGCTGTCAAATTTTTGAAACTTTCAATGTGTTCTAAGGCGAATCTCCGACGACGCCATCCGTCTGTTGCGCCAGTTCCCCCTTCTTTCCTCGCCTAACCGTTACCCTGCGCCCACCACTGTCTCCTCTCGAAACAAATTTGGCAGAAGCAAAAAAACGAAACTGCGGTCGGTGCTGACACCTTCGCAGTTTTTTTTAGATTTTTAGACTGTTTGACCTCTTTAGATGCGGATCAGCTTTTTGGTTTGCAGATTGTCGTGTTTGGTCTTTCAACACGACAACATCAGTAGCTGAAAGATTGACCTTGCCCATCTCTGTCTACAGCACATCTGTCAAGGAAAAAAAACAAAATTGGTGTATTACAGATCGTTTCAATGTCACTGCCTAACCACGTCTAAATGTCAAAGTCCCATTTCTAGTGGAGCAAGCGTTCCTGAGATATAGGACATTTGGCAAAAAACAAAGGACTGTTGGTATATCCAACTTTCCTGTAGCAGAGATACGCTGCACTACCTCTAGGCTATCCCTCCCCCATTTTGCGACTCTGATCTGGGCCGATGTCTTAGGCATTGTCTCGTTGTCTGTGCAGTGCTCCAACTTTGTAACTTTCTTGGAATAAAGACGGGTGTAGTTGCTTGCGACAGTCACCAATGGGAAACATCTTTGATTGCAGGATATCGTTCTTGGTCCTCCAACACGACAACATCGATGGCTGAAGGTTTGACTTTGCCCAGCTCTGTCCACAGCACATCTATCAACGAAACAAAACAAAATCGGTGTATTACGGATCGTTTCAAAGTCACTCCCGCACCATTCCTAAACATCAAAGTCCCATCTCGATAAGACCAGACGTTCCTGAGATACGAGATTTCTGGCAACAAAAACAAATTACCATCTGGCCGTCCAACATCTGCTGAAAGCGACTTCCCCATCATACCTAGCAATCAAAGCTCCACCTTGATAGAACCAGTCGTTCCGGGGATATAGAATGCCTTAAAAAAGCAAAAGACTGTCGGAGGCCTCCGGGTAGCTTAAACGGGCCTCCAATCGTCTGCAATTAAAAAACGAACAATGCGAAGTTGGAAGATATGCTCTTCCTTTCTTCCTGTCACCTGTCAAAAAAACAGTAGACAGTCGATGCTGGCCGGTTTGTTTAAAATACATTTCCCTACCACACCTAACAATAAAAGTCATACCTCGACGAAAACCAACCGTTCCTGAGGTATGGAGTATCCGCAACATCAAAAAACAAAAGACGGTAGGAGGAAGACGAAAGTTGATAGGGAGACCGATTCGGAAAATATGCTCTCTCTCTTCCCCTCCTCCCCTCTCTCTTTCTGTCTCTCTCTTTTTCTCAATCCGAAGTTGGAAGATATATGCTCTCTCTCTCTCTCTCTCTTTCTCTTTTTTTGTTTTTCTCTTTAAGAATAAAAAGAAGCAAATAAAACGCAATCGCCACGAAGCTTCTCATCTAAAAACCAGAGATTTACGTAAAGTGAAACCGAAAACTTAATTTCTTGAAATTCGTGAGTCCACATGCTGTCCAGTTGAGGCAAATGATAAATTACCAAACTTCTCAATTTTCTAAGCAATTACTACAAGAATAGTCATGGTGAGAATCCACTTGGCCATTGTACTGTCGGAGATGCCTCGTTCTTTGGTCAACCCTCTTGTAGTCTTCATGGATCTCATAAGAGTTTGCTCTATGGTTATATCTGACCACAGACCGCACCAAAATTTATCACAGCATTCAATTGTGAAAAAGCCTTTAGCGACAAATTTGTTATATTCATTCGTATCAAGTCTGTCTTTCAGATCAATTATATCTTGCAAATAAAGGTGGCACGATTTGACGTACAAGAAATGACCACTGGAAGCATCATTTGTATGCATTTCAGATGCAAATCCCAAGTAAATTTCAATAAATTGTTTTAGTATGATAACCATACGATAGTATGAACCCACACTTCAGATGTGGGTCCATTTTGCTCAAGGTTACTTAATTTTTGTGTAAACTTTTCCATTAAACTTGTGATAGTTGGGTCTGATTAGTAAATCGTCTCAGTGTTGCAAAAAATGTTCTTCTGTAGTCATAATCATTTCGGAAAGGATTATTTTGGTAATTTCCAGGTGACATAATATATGAGCCCTTGAAAAAGCATGCCCTGACAACATTTTGTCAGTAGACACAGACGGCGAGCACACCTTGTAAGCCGGTACCATCCATTACATAACCAATGGCACCCAAGTGAAACATAATGAGGTGGAAATCACCAAGCCTTATCATAACTGAACTTAGCTCAGGATTTGCAGCAGCAATTTTTCGACCTTTGATGTATAAAAGTTCGTCAAATGTTACAATACAACATTTCCGATTTAAAGACTTGCTAATCTTTCTTGCAGTGAGGAGTGCTGTATGAATGGTCCCATAGCTGCTTGGTGGAGCACTGATAAAGGGCAAATACAAAATACGTAATTTTGAGTAAGCATTGGCAGCAGTGGCTTTCTCCATAAAGCCATTCAATCCTTCAACTCGCAATCCTTTCCATTCTGCAAGTAACCAAAGTCACTTCGCAAAACTGTGACAGAATGTGAAGTAAGATGGTTTTTTTTATCTAGGCTTTGCATCACCTCATTTTGCGAAGATATCAGATCACACGTATATGAGACCCAAGAGTATCTTCCATCAGACCGTTTTCTGGAAGAGAGTGAAACTGTAATTCCTGAGACTTTTAAGTGTTTTTTGGAAACTCTGATTTTAAATAAAAAAACGTGGAAATACTCAAAAATGGAAAAACAAATGCAACGTTCTTTTCAGAGTATCATCACTGCTGTGACCCAAATCATTTTTGTCGATTGTAGAAGTTGGGCTGGCAGCATTCATTTACAAGAAGACTGGATCCCGGATGTTGTTGAAAATACTGAATTCAACGGGGTTTTGTAGCTAGTACCAGGAAGCTGTACGTTTTGAAATCTCATCATCCATGATGAGATCAAAATAAATAAAAAATTTTGCCTGTTCGTTTACGATAACGCAGATTTCAATACTCAAACAGTTGATGGTTATAATACTTTTCATGTGATAGGTGGGATGTACTCTGTAGCCCAAGCAACTGCAGTACCTGTAGATGAAAAGTTTCCCAGACTAACAGAAATACCATCTTCTGCGGTTGTCGGAAGTTTTGGGGCAGCGACTCTGAAACATTTTGAGTCAACAGATCTGAAAGCAATTAAGATTTAAGACCTCAGTAATAAATTCCCAACCTGCGAAAACGTCTCTTCTTGTACAGTTGAGATTCTTTGGCTATACAGTAAGTATAAAGACTTCCCTACAATACCAGGATGTAATGTGTTTGTGCATCAAGTCACAACGGACCTTTCGTTTGAACAAACATTTACCGCTTGCCTTCCCTTCATAAATGCTCCTTCCATCGACTACGACACAATCTTCACTGTATTATTAGAGTCTGCAGAAAAATGTAAAGAAAAAAGCCAGAAGATGTGTATGGTGACCTTCGACAAACTCCTGTACTTAACATGCACGTAACATCATTTCTGATTGCATAGACTTCAGGCTGCTTTCAGTTTGGGCGGGTTTCATTTACGAATGTCCTTTTCAGAATCCATTAGTTACGTAATGAAGGGCAGTGGCCTCAAGAAGTTATTCAATACCGTCTATGCCATGAACTCAGTAAAAAAGATTATGTCAGGGCATGCATACTGCAAAGCTGTCAGAGCTCATCTATGGTATTAGTGCATGCCTGTCATGGAAATGATTAACCTGACCTCAGAAATGGAAGCAGAATAAGACGGAATTTCGTACAATTTTAACAAATTAGTGATTCTTGCCTTTTGTCCTCAATAAATGTCTTTTTCTTTAATCTGCGACAGATATGTGCAGTATGCCCAGTCAAAATATCATCCACGAGGAAACATGCTTCAGCTGACATATTGTTTGACGACGCAATGATACCAATGACGTCCAAAGAAAAGCTCTTTGCTAACTAAAAAAAAGGGTCATTTAATATCTGTGCTTACTATGAAGCTCTCATCAGCAGAAATGAAATGGAAGCAGGCGAAAGAAGACGCAGACACCCTGACTGTGAACACCGCTTTGTCCTTGGCTTCATCAAATGAGACAGTAATTGTAGTTGGGGAGAATGTAGACCACTTGGTTATTTTGGTAAATCTCTGCAGGGTTGACAACGTATTTGTCTTGAAGCCTGAGAAGGCGAACGTTTCTCCAGCTACTTTTTCACCTCTTGATACTGTGAGTTTACTGGTGGCAGAAAACATTCTCTTCCTGCACGCAATGAGCGGTTGCGATACAACGTCAGCAATGTTTAAACAAGGCAAAATGAATTTCCCGAGGAAATTCTTGTTAGCAAACCTCTGAGTCGTGTCGAGCGATCCAAAATACCATACAGTACCAAAAATCAAAACTCTACCAAAAGTTTCTTTTGTTTGCCGTTTTTGAGCACCTAATGACTGAACTAAAAGGGCATATTTTTCATGTCGTCTTTTCCTTGCGCTGCCACCTTGTGCTAGCGTTAAGCATTAGCCCGATTCGCCTTCTCGGAGGCGTCCCTCTTCTCAAGACCACTTTATGATTTCGTTAGGTTTTGCTCCTTTTCTGCGACTTGGCAACTGCGTACCGGCGTTTGAAACTGACGTATCCTTTTCACAGGTGAAACATCAAACGTATTATTCCAACACACTGCAATGTTACCAATTTCCCATTATTTATGAATCAAAATGCCTTTTTTGGTTATTAATTTGCTCGTAGCGGCTGAAGCTCACCTAGCAGAAGGGGAAAAACTAAGTATGTTCATCTGAAGGGATTAAAACAACAGCTTTCTCCTAATTAAGTCCGAATTTGGCATTTTTTTTACTCCCCAAGCACTCTGCTATTTAGTGAGTTTATGATTTTTTTAATTTGATTCTTTCATCATTATTTATGCGTAACTAACACATTTCCGTTAATCTTTGCTTTACAAAATTTTATTTTTTATATTCCGAATTGCTCGATTTGACTCTGTTGTTTCTAACAATTAGTTGGTGTTCGTTGGGAAATATAGATTTGGTTAAAATTTCTTTTATTTCATTATTTCTATTGTATTATGTTATTTTATTTGAACAAATTCTCATTAATTACGAGCTAGTTCATTCACATTGAAATAGGTTACAAGCTGGTAGCTCATTTTCTGATATTTCAAAAGAAATAATACAATTAATCGATGCAATGAGTCCGTGTAAATATCTAAACACTAGGAAGTTCCTCCTAACGGATTCAATAATTTTATAATTTTGCATAAGTTTGACGTTGTATGGGTTATAAATTCTTCAATTAAATGTAAACGTAATAACATGAGTTGTAATTATGTTTATTGTTTGCAAACGTCGACTGTTTAGTTAGGATATAATAATAATAATAATAATAATAATAATAATAATAATAATAATATACCGATTGTAATTTTGATAACAATGCGAGCTTTTAGAAATAT